>JADGIL010004773.1:0-11179 GCA_020352625.1 Cactoblastis cactorum | reverse complement strand
CAAGACCAAGAATAGATAAATCCGTTCAGCCGTTCTCGAGTTTTAGCGAGAATAACGAACAGCAATTCATTTTTATATATATAGAAGATGTATGTCATGTAACCTGTTGGTGTACCCAAATAAATAAAATAAAAAATAAAAAACACACGTAAAAATTACCCCTCTTTTTTCGTCGGGGGTTAAAACATAGCTAAGAACACTCTCGATTAAGTCACCTATCTAACAAAAAAGAATTATCCAAGTTGGTTCATCCGTTTGGGAGCTATAAAGAGACAAATACGTCAAACTTATAACATCCTTCTTTTTGCATTGGAGATGAAAGAGAGAAACGACAGGCAGCCGGCAAACGCTAAAATCCGTCACGTTGCAGGTGCATCGGAGCTACGGCGAGGAGTTGGGGTTCAATTCCGACGACGAGGGCTACTCGCGAGAGCTTGTGGGAGACCCTCCCGTGCTCGCTATCGACACCGCTTCTGAGGTCAGTGCTTATCTTCCTATTTTAAGGTACCGTAATCAAAGGAACTCAATGATACCTGATTTTGGGTATTTTAAACTATCGGTTATGTTTAAAGATTTATTTTATTCTCATACAAGCTTTTGCCCGCGGCTTTACTCGCATCAAATTCAGGCGGATAGAAAATAATTTTTATATTTTTTTAATGGTATGGAGCCACTACTTGTAGTGGTGTGGAGCTTGCTGCTTGCTTTGTTAGCCTGCAGCATGAATGGGTCGGCTCCTGCAGAAGACCGACGCTTGAATGGCATGCCCCCATGCTCGGTCCGTGGGAGAGCCGGAGGCCCAACTTCTCCGCCCTCCCCAAATGGGGAGGTTTTTTATAGGCCGGCAACGCTGTTGTAGTTTTCTATGGGCGGCGGTGATCACTTAACATCTCGTGATCCGCCTGCTCGTTTGCCTCCCTCTGACATAAAAAAAAACAACTTTAAGAACTTTCCAATCCTTCAACTATGTACGTATGTATATCTCCACATAAAAAAATAACACTAATCCGTTACTCCGTGTTGACTGAAAGACGGACAAACAAACAAACTTTCCCATTTATAATACATATTAGTGTGGATATAGATTTCGTCATCTTAGACATCAGATGCTACACAAACAACATAAAATAGAGATGCTTCAGATTAGATTGAGAATGCTTGAACATGTTCATTATTTTTTATTTAGATTTCAGTCAAATCGAACCTCAGTAGGATTTTAATAACTCTTCAATAGGATTTTCCAAAAAAAAAAACAAACGCCAATTGCGATTCTTGGGATCAGTGCTAAAAATTATGAAATAAACTCATTGTTCTCTCGCGCACCAAGGGTTCCGTGCCATTATCTATACCAAACGGCAAATATTCTGTGAATATTTCAAGCGTATACCTGTTGCCGTTATCAATATCGAACTTAAACGAGCAAAAAATCACGTTTGTTGTATGGGAGCATCACGTGACTTTTGTTGTTGTGTTGTTAATGCGGCAACAGAAAAACATCATGGAAAATTAATCTAACTTTCACACATAATCTGGTGACAGACAGCGAAATCTTAGGAATAGGGTTCCAACCTTTGCGCACGGAACCCTAAAACACGATTGGAATAAAAAAAATCTTATATAAAATAATTAAAAAATCTTGCCTCTGTTTCGTTAAAAAAAACGTCACGTTTACCCGCCTGCTAGTTTGCCACCCTCTGTCATAAAAAAAACAGTAAAATAATTTGATATTTCTTATAATAATTTTGAAGATAAAATATAACAATAAAAACACAAACTAATTTTAATTTTGCTTTTTTTCAGAAGTTATGAATTAATTAATGAATCTAAATCGGAACTTAAATTAAGATTGGTATATTTATGTTAAAAAAGTTCGGGCATCTCCCGTCTATGCCTGTCTCTTTACGCACAGTGCACCTTAGATTATCTCTGTCTCTTGATTGTGGTGATATCCGCTAATAATTTCACATGAAAAAAACAAGTTCCATTAAATAAATACTAGAGGCTAGCTGCATTCGCACAAATTCACGGGTAACAGCTAAGTAGTTGGTAATATTAAAAACCGTTCAAAGTATGGTGTTAATTTCACCTTCTTAAACATAAAGAAGCACGCTCATCGCGCGTCCTTGAGCCGAACTAACAGTGTGACGTCACAGATGTATTTCTGTTAACAGCTGTAAGGCCCGCCACTCACTAAAATTTATTCTAATGCCCAGAGACTTTGTTCGCATGGAATTTGCCTTTAGCTTGTTGTAACTAGAACATTGACCTTTACCTATGTTCTTTCCCTTTCAATATGGCGTCGAAAATCCGTCACTTGCGTTCTGACATATTTAAATGTAATGACTGACGTATAATTTAACAAATTCTGTTCACCAGACTAGAGGTTACAAGTAAACAAACCTACTTACATATACACGTACGATGGCTACAAATTAACCCACCTTTTCGGCTAAATTGAGTAAAAAGACATTGGAATAAGTATGTTGCAGTTTCAGCCGAAACTGACAGCAACCGAAAGTTAGATTTTAGTTTAAATCGGATTGCAGATAAAATCTTTCATGTGTTGTCAAGAAAAAACACTTCGTTATCTGTGATGAGCCTGACTGCAGCAAGGTCGCTCTATCAGTGACGTAGCGCACAAACAGTTGTCTATTCACCACTCCACGCTAATGTCTCAGTACTTCTACGTCCATTAACATGTGCTTGTACACTCTCTACGACCGACCAAAGGTAGATAGATATGTAGTTCGATAAAAAAATATATATATCTCTATCCAATGACTCACTGTAAAGTGGCGATACAGTTTTTATCACGATATGCTCGCGATAAACAGAAAGTATGGTGACGGGAGTGCGTTAGTGGCCAGTTTTACGATGGTCAGGATTGGCAGTTCTAAGGGGAAAGTGAGTGGATTTGGTATCATTTGTCCCAGAGTCTGTGTTTATCTAATCAGACATTTCAAGCTAAATTTAACCTTATTGCTGCTACAACTTTGAGTTTACGAAAACAAAATGACAACGCAATATTATTATTATTTTTTATGAAAGAGGGAGGAAAACGCGCAGGCGGGTCACGTGATGACACGGTTTTGATTCGGAGCCGATCTGGTGATGGGAATGAAAGATGTCCTCGGCATCTGAGTGAACTGGAATTAAAGCGAATCTGTCAAGTTTTCAGACACCTGATTTTATACCATTGCTGCAGACTAAAACTAGTGCCAAAAAGGAAATTTTGGAAAATAAATTAATTTTGAACATGACACATGAATAATAACGCCCGTTTTGATGGTGGCCTAGTGGCTCAAACGTTTTATGATCAAGGTTAGAATCTTAATCATATCTAACATTTTATTATGTGTAGTAATTCACACCAGACGCAAAAAGAAGGGTGTTTTAAGTTTGATGTCTTGTGTGTGTGTCATTCTATCTGTGGCACATCATAGCGCCAAAACGAATGAATCGATTTGGATAATTCTTTTTTGTTAGAAAGTTTACTGAATCGAGATATGTCCTTAGCTATGTTTTAACCCCCAACGCAAAACGAGGTGTAAGTTTGACGTGTGTTTTGTAATATTTTATCGGGTTTTTTTTATTTAATTACATGTTTTTAAATATTGGTTAGGAAACCTGAATAATAAGTTGATGATTAATTCAACTAGTGTATGTAAATAAGAGATAGCACAATAGAACATTACTATCACTTTCTACCATGTTTTCTGTCGCCAAAAACAAAGAGTCATTCTCTTACCTTTAGCCCGAAAAGTTGCGTCAAGAGCGCCACTTCACGTTTTTAAGGTTCTTTAGTCAACAAGAGGCTCTCATTTGACGACCTCGTTGGCGCAGTGGTATAATAATCTTTACTTCTCATTGCAGAGGTCTCGGGTTCAAATCCCGGTCAAGATGGAAATTTCTCTGATTGGCCTGGATCTTGGATGTTTATTTTTATAAGTATTTATGATAAAATTTTGTGTCGTTGAGTTAGTATCCCATAATACACGCCTCGTACTTAGTTTGGGACTACTCGCTGGGATTTGTTAACAATTTTGAAAAACTTACAGCTCAAAGCAAAAGTAGAACTAAAATTTAAAAAAAATGGTCAATTACAAGTTTCCACAGATATGTAATACCTCTGTAACTGAACTTTGTATGTAGAAGATATTACAGAGGAAACAATACGTAATAAATCCAATAGAAGCCTAAACTATATTTTTTTATTTTGTGTCCGTCTGTGTATTTGTACTGGCATCACTCAAAAAATACTGGATAATATTAAAATACTATGTAGCGTAGAAATAATAAAGTACTGTGTCTGATTTAAAATCTAGCGTTGATTTCATCTCGATACGCTGCTTAGATTGACAATAGTACAGTTACACAGGGGCGAAGATAAGGGCATTAACCATAAAATATTCTTTAATATCCTAATTCAAACAGCTACGGGATAAAAAGTATCATATGGCCTTCGTCGATGAATGGACTAACACTGAAAATATTTACTGAAATCGGACCAGCGGTTCCTGGAATAAGCACGTTCAACCAAACAAATTCTTCTGTTTTCCATTTCATCACGAAATCTCAACTATATGTAAAACTATATATACGGATTTAATAAAAATTTGCATGGGGTTTCCTCTTGTGCAAATAATTTATTTTGAATTTCGTCTTATAATATCTCGGGGATTCCTCGGAGTTTAAAGCTGGATAAGATTTAAGGGGAATAACGTTCTCTTGTCTCATACGCGATGGGCTAGCAACCTGTCTTTATTTCTAAATATCCATTCCACCAATAAGCCCACCATTTCGCTAAGCGTGGCATCGACTCTGGCGACTCTTGGCTTATTCTACCCCTTACCCTTGTTAGGTACTATATCTGTAAATCTAGACATGCAGACCAGTATTTATTTTTAACGTAGGAATAATCCACATGGGCACCTTTCGCCCGGGGGAGGCGTAGGATATATTCGGACTCTTTTAAAAAAAACTCACGGTGTTCCTTTCTGTCAGTTGCCGGGGATGCGTGATTCGCTTTCGCATTCACCCCTTCGAGATAGTTAAGCTCAGATGGCTCGCTCACATGAAAGGTCTCGATGGTGTTGTTTACAGGACGTGTTGGACTCGTCGATGGAGGCGGGCGTGGGCGGCGCAGAGTCCAGACAAGAGCGGCCGCGCGGGGCCATGTTCTCGCGGGACTCCTCCCCACCACTCGGTGAGTCCTTTTTAGGATACCGTACCCAAAGGCTAAACCGGGATTAATAATGTTTCTTTTTAAACGCAAACCTATTACTAGGACTAAGCTGTCCGTCCATCAGTCACCAACCTCTTTCTATACAGTTAAAATTTTCACAAATGATGTATTTCCATTTCTTTTAGAGAGGTTCTCATACAATATACGTGAAAACCTTTCTTTGGTTTGGTCGAATGATGACTGATGCTAAAAATGTACTGTGTAGTCTAAAATTGACCAATTCTTGATATGTACAATTCTGTAAATGTCTAATAATTCTTTTAATGTCTGATTCGAAAATTGACTATTTATCTAAATGTGCAATTCTTGATATGACCGAATATATAAACGACTGATTTTAAAATCTGGTAGTTAGCAGTTTTATCCATAGGAAACTTAAACAGGTTAATACGGTCTTACAAATTAACAGTAATAAATTAAAATAATTTTTATCTAGGTCTAGTAGGTTTATAAGTAGAACAGGAAAAAATAATTGATATGTCATTTTTGTTATACTTAATGGTATCCCTCCCATTCACTTCATCACAACCCACGGGACAAACTTGAGAAGTTAATTTTTATAGCGGTTCTATCTTCATAGCGATTTATCAGTTATCCGACGCTTTGGTATGAGATATATACTGTGAACAGTATAACCTTATGCGGGGAATAACCAACGCCGCAGTTTGCTTTCAAATGTATAGCTAGCCGACCGTCAATCGTCATTGTTCCGCAGTTTGAATTCTGTGCGCAAAACAACCGCGTGGAAGCCGCGCCCGCATTTCGTTTGTGTATTTTTTAAATAATATCTGGTATCGTTTCTAACAGCTATGTTTAATTTATAATCTTATTATTTACAGCTGTGTGTTGGAAGATCGATTCATATTATTTGCAGTGAACTATAATTATGTACAATTTTTAGTTTTTTATTACAGTTTAAAAGATCTATAAAACACTTTTCCGTCAGTTTTACGAATTCCATTTAGATTTTACGTTACTTTTTATAATTCAGTAGTGGTGCGACCGACTATAATGATACATATGTATTTATTCGGAATCTTTGTATATAATTGCAATAATACAAATACATTACTTTGTAATAATGTTATTTATAAGCTCCGTTGTTAGTTTATTTTGCTTATCAGTGTAATGTGTTGTAAGAATTTGTTTGCGTTTTGGGCTTTTGTTTCTCGGCCATTCTGTTATATACCTATAATTCATACACTAGCTGATTCGGCGAACTCCGCACTGCCATATTTTATTTCTCTAGTCGCGAGGTCGCGACTGAGGAAATATAAATCTTCCGGTAAAATCAAATCAGCTCGATTTTCAATAATATCACAGTATACTGACTTAAAAATTACTTCATCCCCACCCATCATTCATTTATAGGATAACAAAGTGTTCCGTTTTTACCTTTTGAGGTACAGAACCTTTAAAAACTTTAGTATACTTTAGTTGCGTAATTCTTTCGTTAAATTATTACATATGATTGTATGTAGATGTAGATAGTCCCATATTGTACCTGTAAAATGTTTTGTAAATCCCCTGTAAACTAACACTTTCACAGTCATAGTTTTATATTATTAAATAGCTACTTAATTCAGATTTCTCATATATGAAATTATAAACCATCGAAAAAAAATTATACGATGGTCTTTGTTTTGTTAAATTGTGTTGCAGTAGGCGTCGCAATGCAAATTGTAAAATTAAGTAACTTAGTTTACTAACTTTACGTATTGATTGGTAATTGTATGTTAAAAAAAACTTATATCTTATTAGTTTTCTCACGCAGAGTATGTGGGAGATGTTTTTAGTGAATCTTGTGAGTCGTCTAGTAAACTATTACATGATCGGCGGCTTGAAGACGAGAATGGAGAATGACTACGTGATCGTTGAAGAAACTCCTGTTTTTGGCGATTTTGTCGACGGTTACGAAATTGGAGAAATGGCTAACGAAAACGTTAATGAAAAAGTTTTAGATAAAGTTGATAGTTCTGAATCCTCAGCTGGTGCATCCATAAATGAAACAGAAATTAGGCCTAGAAGAACAAATGGGAAAAGCAAAAATATTATAGGTAACAGAGATAACAAGTTAATTGGTTGTTATAATTACAAGGGGAAAGAAATCAATGATGATGAATTTTCAAATATTAATAATAAAAACTTCGGGCCAAAAAAGTATATAGAGACCACTGTAGGAAGGTGCAACAGAAAATCTGAAAAGATACGGATTATTGCAGTAAATAAAGGCGAGAAACCAGTTATAGTTTCTCCAAGAAAAGAGAAAAGGGATAGCACAGTTGACAAAAGAAAAGTACATGACTGTAAACTTGTTGATGTTGACCATAAAGATGAATACGTATTTAGTGCACCTGATCAATTCGTGAATTTAGAAGTGGCAGTTGGTGGCGGAATCGACAGATATACTGCGTTTGATGGTACAATCAAGTAATATTTCTGATAGTTACTAGGCAGATGTTTTGTACAGTCAATGGATGATAAACTTACTTAAATTGATTGTCTTAATATTGCAATACCATTGATAGAGGTCCTATTAGGGTTATGTAATACGCAGTTTACTGTACATAACCTATCCATCTCGTACTGAATTCCTTGACGTAGTTATTTTTGAACTACCTTTCTTAATACTCTAGTGCGCTATTTAAACTTTTATTGCAGAAGGTTTTTAGTCTCAACGGTTTGGGCAGTGCGTCGTTTTATTTAATCTGTCAATTACCTAGTAATTTTACTCACGATTATGATCAGAGTCAATACGATAAAATGATTTGCTTCGTCAACGAAGGTAAAGAAGGAAGGGATTTAATAATTTATCTGTTCCAGTGACGAATGGGTCAAGCGGTTACCGCGACGAAGAGGCCGGTGACACCTTACCCACAGACATGTCGGACACCAGTGACAGCGAGGCAGATAAACATCACAAGTAAGTTTTATGAATCTGCAGGGTCTGTGAATCGAACCTTCAGACCTCGGCTACTTTTTATTGCATAGATGGTGTTTCTAGGTCATTTATTAAATGAAAAATTTGTTATTTGGTTTTAGTAGTACAAAAATAATTGTTGATTCCAATAACTTCTTTTTAATGAAAGCGGGAAGCAAACGAGAGGCGGGTCATGTGATGTTAAGTGATCACCACCGCCCACAGACACCTGCAACACCCGCTGGCTCACAGTAGCGTTGCCGGTTTTTATGAAACTGAAAGTTGGGCGTCCGGCTCTCCCACTCACCGGACGGAGTATGGCGGCTGATAGCCACTATTCAGGCGTCGGTCTTCTGTGGGAGTGTGGTACTGCCCCGGACGTGCCTGCCTATTCATACTGCAGGCTAAAAAAAAGCATGCAGAAGGCTCATACAACTACTTATATTCATTGTGGTATATAGTAGTAGTTACTGCCTCTGCGTAGTTACCATTGTGACTGTCTCCGCGGTCAAGTGATCAGAGTGTGTGCCCTGGGATAAGTTGTTTGAATCTCAGTGGGAGGTGGCTTTTTGAAAAAGTTATTTCAAATATGATTAGGATATTAAGGGCTAAAATTACCTGAAAAGGAAGCTGACTCCGTGCTTCGAAAGGCACGTTATGCCATGGATCCCAAATGCTATCTTACGTTTGTATAAACCTACTAGCTTATACCCGCGACGTCGTACGCGTGTTATACTACTGTCAATATCTCTGGTTCTAAGCGACATATCAAGATGAAATGTATATTTTAAGTTAGGCCTTCTACGACACAACTGTGAAAACCACATCAAATTTCATTAAGTAGTTTTTGCGTGGTTTTGAAAAAAAGCCCCAAATGTTTTAATAATTAACTTCCACAAATGGGGAGTGCGGAGGTATTTTATAGGCCGGCAACGCTTCTGTAACCCCTGTCTATGGGCGACGGTGATCACTAACCATCTCATGACCCGCCTGCTCGTTTGCCTCCCTCTGACATAAAAAAATGTACAGACATTGCCAAGTTCAGTTTTATTAATGTTCTAGCAGACCCGTGCCAACTTCGGGTTAAATGTAGCCTATAGAACGTTAAAATATAGACTATAGAACTCCTGAATAGTGCAGATTTCTGATTGTGAAATAATTTTTATACCTCTTTATAATATTAGCTTTAATAGACAGACATCTCAAAATTGTTTGGGGAAGTTTACATTTGTATGTATTATTAGTAGCAGCACGCCGCTGGAATGCTCGTCCGCGTCGCACACGGATGGCAAGCTGCTGCTGCAGCAGGAGTTCCCGTTCAACATCGACACCATGTTCACGATGATCTTCACCAACTCCAAGTTCAACCTGGAGCTGCTCGCCGCACGTGGTACCGCCGACTATGAACAGGTAAATGCATTGGACACATTTAGCTGGCTTCAGATTACTAGGAATGTTCTCTTACACAAATACAAAAACATATAATAAGCTACAAACCACATTCCACGGGAGCGAAGCCGCGGGCAAAAGCTAGTAATAATATATAATAAATACTCTATTGTAATTTTCTGGTACGTCGAAGCAGGCAAACAAGCATGCGACCCATCTTATCGAAATTGGTCACCGCGGTCTGCCTGCATCACCGAAGCTGACACTCGCGCTATGCGTCTACTACTTTGGCGTGACAGCCGTCTCTCTCGCTCACCAAACGAAGCATAGAAGCTTCTACTCAAAATGCGTTTTCCTTTGATATTAACTTGTGTCTGTTTGTCTGTGCGACAGACCCCCTGGCAGGCGCAGGGCGGATTGGACTGCCGACAGTGCAAGTACACGCTGGGCATCTCTTCGGGACCCATTGGACCAAAAGAAGTCCAGGTTACGGAGACACAGGTATACTTATTTATATAGTAATAGTATTTTATCTCTATATCTTCTTTTCAACGCTTTTTCTACCATTCGTGTGTAGGTCTCCTTCAGCGTATGCCATGTAGGTCTTGGGCCAATTTCGTCCATTTATGTTCTTTCCTGTGGGTGTTCTAGGTAGGTACTAATAGTATACAAAAGAAAAATATTTCTATTCTTGTAACCCTTGAGCCGCACTCATCGCTATAACATTCTCTGTAGACCGAAGACGAAGTTTAGCGGTTTCTAGTCTATATGCGAGAAATAAAAAGCAGTGTTTATGGCCAGGTGATGAACAAGTGCTCCAAGTCTGGCGTGTTGTACTCGATAGAGTCGACGAGTGAAAACGCGGGCATCCCCTACGCGGACTACTTTACCGTGCAGGTCCACTACTGTCTGCGGCGCGTCACCGACACCTCCACCTCGCTGCAGGTAACCGCTTCACCTGCACAGTGGTAATAACCGAGCCTTGTGATGATCATTTAATTTGTTATTTTGTGATAATATCGATTTTGTGACATTAAATTTAACGTATAAATAATCCTCAATGTAAATTAAAATGTAAAGCTTGGCAAAGTAATTTACGCTTTTACTGTGGAATAATACTAAAAGGATACATTGTAACGTATAGAAATGGATAAAAATTTCAATTATAAAAGTAAATATTTTGTTTAAATAATAGTTTATCATTTTGTTAGATGTACGGGCATCTCAAGTACAAGAAGACCATCTGGCCCATGATCAGGAGTAAGTATTTCTAATTTCTTGTCGAAAATATAAATGATTTTTGTTATTAGAGATAATTAAAAATAGTAAAGCCTAACCTATTTCAGTAACGATTGAGTGGCTAATCAATGTATTTTGAACAATGTAAGTAGTGGGTGAATAACTGAGGCCCAATTTACATATTTATTAAATTACGCCAAGCAGTCTGATCTTCAAGCGGGTGATATTTATTTATTTTCCAATTAACTTAACTTAATAACCGCCCGAACTTCACGTACATATTTGCAACATCCGGGGGCTTCACTCCAACCTCAATGCGGTTCACCACCACCTTGAGGTTGAAAAGCAGGCCCTGCTGTTTTTGACCGAAACGCAGATATCATCTC
>JADGIL010004763.1:0-20053 GCA_020352625.1 Cactoblastis cactorum | reverse complement strand
CAAAAGATTATCTAACAAAATGGTACATACATACTTTAGTTAAATGTCAATAAACTATATTAAAAAATGTTTTGAATTTTCTTAAAAAATGCGAAGGAACTTTTTCCCCGACCTATTATATTAGAGACAGATATTATTATATTCTAAAAGTATTCAATGTATTTCAAACTAGATGCCATACGAAATGGTAAGAATATATGAATGTAAAATTTACTATGTCTCACTCCATTCTTGATTTAATGGTAATGCATCTTGGTATAGATACAAAAGCAAATTAAAGAAGCAAAAAAGTAGATAGTTTAAATGTTCACAACATAAAGTCTCCAAGATCCTCGGAAACCATAATTCCTTTGCGTTGTAATTTTGTTACTTTTTTACCATTTAAGGTCAACGCAGACGGGCTATTGTCCGTAGGAAAATGTCCGTGAGAAAATGTTAGCCAAGGACTTGTTAACGACAAAGTTTATAGTGAGCGCGCGGTATATGTAGAAACAAATTTCAATTTTCTTAGATTACACAGTTTTATACATGTAGAAAATTATGAGAACAGTAGGTTACCGTGTAAAAACCTGTTATAACTCAGTTACCCGCAATATTTTGTCTTAAAATTAGTGAATTATCGCAGTATATATATGCACATTTATGCAAGTTGAGGACTACTATATCTCATAATGAATTAAAATGTAAATATTATTAATTCTCAGTAAGTACATAAATTCTCATTATTTTGAGTTCAAATGAACAAGTACAGCTCTTTCGTATGACAATTTATTTTTAAAATTTAGATATACTTATTTAACAGCTACATATATGGTAGGTAAATAAAAGTAAAATTGCAACCCTTATTAAAAATTAGAATTGAAAAATAAAACAAAACAGCTACATATAAAAGTCCCCATCAAAACAGTTATATGAGCAATTTCATAAAACAATGTTATTACCTTATGTCATCTGTTAACACCGAAGGTAGCAATATAACACCCGCTGAACGGGTGTTCGAATTTGTTTTTACAACTTATCACCCCGGAGAGAGTTCGCTGACTGATATTGTTTATTTTACATCGTTTGATTTTTACCTTCCTGAACGTTGCCGATTTGATCGATTGTTTCTGGTTATATAACTTTTCTGATTTGTCACTGTTCGTGTCAGATCTGTAATATCTGTGATCGCAGATTGCTTATAACTCAGAAATATTGTTAGCTATAGGAAATAGGCTATAAATCCGTCAATATTTTTGAATCTCCATTTCACATCTAGTATGGCCTTCCAAGAGGTACATATGTCTTTTGGCTCTGTCTATCATGTCTTGTGTTGTTGTAATAATGTATCTGTTCGTATCTGAAACTGATCGTTTAAAAAGCAGTTGTTTTCGTTTAGATATATTTTATTACTGTAAAGCTTTCAAATTATTCTCCAGTGTTGTGTAATCTATACCTATAATAAAATTGTAAGTGAGTTATGTCTGCACATGGGAGATATTTAAGAAAAATATATATAGGAGTTCTTTATAGGACCCATAGAAGCCAAAATAATTTTTAGAATTTTTATTCTGTATGTATGTTTGTACGCGCATCACACCAAAACTACCGAACAGATTTGGATGAAATTTGGCACAGCGATGGACTATGACCGAGATTAAAAGATAGGCTACTTTTTTATTTCGAGAAAATATACGGTTCCCGAGGGATATCATTTATTGTAACCGAGCAAGGGGTTAAATAGTATTTATCATCGGTCGGACGAAGTCGCGGGCATTAGCTAGTCTTATATAACAAGATAATCGCGGGTAAGATCTTCTTTTAGGTATATACTAGTAAAATGACTAACATTTTTATAAATGGAATATGTTTAAATATTCACATTCAGATAGTTTCTCAAGCCCACTTGTGAATCAAATCGAGTTGGTTACTCTCACCTCGGTCCAGCGAGAGCTCGACATCTTTACATATTTCGAAGCAGATCGCCCTGGGACGCCGCCTACATCGTACAACTAACTGTCCTCTTAGCTTTAATACTGAATTTCGGTTCGAATTTGCGAATACGATATATCGATACAACTATCTCACGTATCCGTTGACATGGCGAGATGAATAGACTTATTTTGCATAATACGCGTGGGCCCGATTGTTATGCTGCATCGGAATTGTGAGATAACGATTTCGAGAGTTTATATAACGTTAAATTTACATTCGATTGGATTGGATGTAACAGTAACTTAAGTTACTGCTTTTAAAATATTTTTCCTAATCTTAACCTTTAAAAAAACCCCAACCTCCCCAATGGGAAGGGCGGGAGATTTTTAAAGGACGGCAACGCTTTTGTGACCCCGCGGGTGTTGCAGTTGTCTATATGCGGCGGTGATCGCTTATCATCGCGTGATCCGCTTGCTCGTTTGCCTCCCTCTTACATAAAAAAGAAGTTACTAACATAGTTAATTAATTTTAATGATGTTATTAAAATAATATATTGTATCGCAACAAAATATGATGTATTAACAATCAGAAAGTTTTTGCTGCTTGCTAATTTAGTAGAGGAAAATATCACTGACTTTAAAAAATAATAATATTTAAACTCAGATTTGAATTAAAATATATAATATAGAAACTAAAATTAAACTTAAATGTACAATATTGAAACTAAAATTAAGCTAAAATTAAATCTTTTAAAAATTAATTCAAATAAAAAAATTAACCCCTAATTTTCACTGTCGTTGAATGGTAACGTAATCAAAATATTAGCGACATTGCCTCTTTGTATGGCCAAACTTATTTGGATATTAACTTTGCATTTATAGTAACAATTGCTTTTGTAATTAAATTTTGTCAATCAATAAACGATTAAAAATATTTCACCTACAATTGGGTAATTGAAAATAAATGGCATTTATTTCCGTTTCTGATGTCGGCGCTTCCATTGATGGAACAGTAAGCCAATTTATTATGCACTGAATAATCAAACAATTCATTGTTTTAATATACTGCCAGATTTCTCCCATCATATTTTCACATCGATAGATATTATAATAAACCTTTAATAATGTAGTAAATTATTTTTATGTTTTTTTTTTACTAAAATATTTTTCTTTATTATCTATCTCCTATGATTAATAAGCTATAAGCGAGCGTGCAATGAATCAATATGGATTGTTCTTGTCCTTTAGCGTTCGAAGAGGAATATTGCGATGGACCATAAAATTTCATTAATTTTCCTCGTAAAACGCCGCAAATTCATTTTTTTGACATTGATTTATGGTCCAGCCTGGTTTGCATGCATGCCTGAGCCTATATGATACGTTTATAATATTTTATTCATACTAAATATACTTTGTAATTTCCAAGTTCTATAAAATAATAATATCAATATCACCTACAATAGATTTGGATCGTTTATCCAATCAGCATGAATAATGGTTTTTGTTGTATGTAAATTTGCATGCAGCCAGTTGTAATATAAAAATCCAGTTGTAGTGAGTAAATGTTGTCTATTACCAGATTTGTGTGCTATCGAAATCAATCTTCCAGGTTTATATTAAAATTCGTAGCAGTTGATATTTACCAACGTTCTCGTCGAAAGTTTACTTGCCATATGTAAATCCAATTCGTGTATCGTTCGAGAGGAGCAGGATTCAGGAGCTAACCCAGATAAGTAAATTATTTACTTGAAAATTACTATAACACAAACAATTCAAGTATAACAAAAGTAAAACTAAGAAAAAATATATCTCTAATATGTTATGTGTGTATATGATCACGCCTTTTCCCATAGGGGTAGGCTGAGACTATAATGACATCCAATGTTATATGAACACGCCTTTTTCACATAAGGGTAGGCAGAAACTACATACATACTCCCACTTACTACAGTCCTGACATATTTCCTTCGCTACCTCCACATTCATCAATCTTTTTATATATCCTCGTCGGTTATGGGTACTTCTGTCATGATCTTTTCTACGAATGTCCTTTATTTGGTCAGGATTAGTTTTTCCAGGTCTTCCCCTTCCAAATTTTACCAAACCTCGTTGCGCCGGTCCTAATCGCTTTTACCTGCTATATTTATAAAATCAAAACTTGCAGAAAACAAATACTTAAATTAATAAAACAAATTAAAAAAAAACATCATCAGAAAGTGCATTTTGCTGTGTTCTTTAAAGGTAAGTGCTGGTTGTTTTGTAAGTAATTAAAATATGATAACTGCAAACTAGTTAGATATTACGTGGAATTTAAGTTCATCATGTTCATGTTAGAGCAAGCGCGGGGAAGTAGCAAATTACTTCGCATGTGACTTGCGTTTCCTCCGAATGATGGACTTATCTGACTAAGTAACAACATCAACAGAGGCCTTAATCAAGTGGCATTTCGAAAATAGTATCATAACTAAAATTATTAAGGAAAAGTTTTATTATTATTTTATACTGTACTAGCTTTTGCCCGTGGCTTCGCCTGCGTAGATTAACTTTCATATAAAAGTTTTTTACCCTTTTCACCCTCTTCGGGGTAGACTTTTCAAAAATTCTCTCTTAGTGCTCCCCTACATTCTCCAAGGAAAATACATGCCAAATTTCAGATACTTGCGTTCAGCGTTTCGGCTGTGCGTTGTCTGTCAGTCAGTCAGTAACGGAAGAGTTTTTTATACATAAAAGTTATATTGCTTTCTTGCTGTTCTGGGAGCGAAAGAAAAACGTAAAATGTGCCAGGTGAGTCTCTTTTCGCACAAATTGGAAAGAGTTTAAAACAGATAAATTTCTCATAAAAGATGGTCTGGTAACCTATTACTTTATATGAATATCTATTCCAGTAATATGCCCACCGAATGGTGGGACATGTAAAGCCTTTGAACGCCTTAAGAACGCTATGTTATGCTGAATAACTTAACGTGGCTTTCGTGTCCTACGACTACTCTTAGCTTGGTCTACGCCAAAAGTAAAGAATACACATTCCTGTACCTGTAGAAAAATGTGTGGATTGATCACGTAATGAACATGTGATTTGTTACATAATTATTAATTGATTTTCGATGAAATTCTGTAATTGCTAGATTATAAAATATATAATAAGGCAATTTATAAATTAAATAATATAATACTTATCATAGGAAAAGGATATTCTATCGAAGAATCGTAAGTATCTATCAATCTGTAAGCCGTACAACAATTTATCGTTAGTAGCGAACCCAATGGAAGTAAAGCAAGATGGAGCTCTCAACTTACTGCAACCATACTGCTCGTTCTACAACCAACTTATGGGTATTTAAACTTTAACTAGGTTTATAAGTAGCACTTAGCAAACTATGCTGGAAATCAAGTGCAGCGGAGAGGATATACAGACTAAAAACTTAATCTAACGCCATTAAGCGAGAACTAATATAGAAAGTTAATGTAGATGAGTGCTTGAATTATATAAAGTTTGCTCATCACGTTAGATAAGTAGTTACCTATTTATAAGTTGGGTTATTGTGACGTTGACTACCTCCTTGGTCCAGCGGACAATGCGTATGCCTTGTAATGCGGAGGTAAAAAAGTAATTTCTAGTCTTGTTTAGAATATTTCAGGCATTTGAATCACTTGATTTTGCCGAAATAAAGATGATTCTGTGGGTCCCGAATGTCATCTAACATTTGTAAGCATAAACCTATCCTAGGATAGTTTCTGGTTTAGGTTGCAGAGGTCAGATGTAGAAACAAGTAGCCTCACTAAATCTCAGTTTAGGTAGCGGACCGCGAACTGTGAAGTGTTACTGCAGAAGATGCAACTGGCATAACGCTAAGTAAGTAGTAGAATGATTCTGATGTTTTAGAGAAAGTATAAAACCTAGTAATAGTACCTACTAACCCACATAGTTTATTATGAGAATAACGTAACGTTAACATATTGCAAAGGTAATTAAATTTTATACTTCATTATATCAAAAATGTTATATGTTTGTTGACAGTTTAAAGTCTTGTGTATTTAATATCGAACGTGAATATATTTATTAAATTTTGTTAAGAATAAATATATTTTTTATGTTAAAAGATGCATAATTGTTAACGTAAATTTTCCAACAAACCAGGCATGGAATTCAGATTAATGTGGTGTCAATTACACTTCGCTCGGCAAACGAAATACGAAAAAACTTGCTTAATGGAGCGCACTAACCTAACATGATTGAGTAGCCTTCCTTGGTTTCAACGTATCGTTGTAAATCAGCTTGTATAATTTAAATTTATGCATTACTAGCATTGTACTACGGGATACTAATTCAACGATACTATATTTTATAATAGATAAACATCAGGTCATTTTCCATCATGACCTAACCGGGGATCAAACCCGGGACTTCCTGAGTATCGGTCAAGTACGTTAACCCTTATACCACGGAGGTCGTCATAAATGTATGTAATAATATATATTACATAGGTATATATGTATTAAAATTGTTTTTCACTGTTTAAATTTTGATCTAAGTTAAATGAGATGACATCTCTTCAATAAATTAAACTTGTACAGATAGGTAGCATTTGCAGTTCTTAATTTAATCTCTTTTAACCGGTTATTTTACGTTTACTTTTAGAAGTTTTAAGTAGCTTTTTAAAACTTTCTAACTCCATCCGCAAAGGAAGGTAAATAGCGTATTTAGTACCAAACTTCATATTTCCACGAACACGCCGTAAATTTTTATGGAGCTCAACCCTTGGTGGTATAAATGACCCTATCAACATGGGTCTTTTCGATAAGAGTTTTTTTCTTTTCGAATGATCAACAAATTTTTAATAATATTTGTTATTACCTAAGTCAAGAAAGAGTTTTGAAAAAATTATTGCATATTATTGCAATATTTTTTTTAAGTAAAAAAAATTATGAAATATAATTTAAATATATAAATAAATAGCGATACCCGGGGGTACTTCGTCCGCAGCATTACAGTATATTTCTCTCAGCAGTATTTTCATTCGGTTTTTTTTTAAATAATTATTTTTATTTTAGACTTTTTAGTATGAAAAGCCTTATAGAAAACACCCCACTCGATGGGTTTTGAGGGGGAAAAATTGTCATTCTCACTTTATAACGTCATAAATTCGCCATTTTGTATTTTTTATATTTTTTATGTACCCAGTGTCACTCGCACTGTCATAACGAATCCTATGATACCTCATATGTTTAAATCCTTCAAGCTGTTTAGGCCCTAGGAGGGAACATAGAAATCTACATACATACATACGCCCGAAAAACATAACCCTCCTTTTGCCGCAGTCGGGTAAAATATACATAAAAAATCCTCAATAGTAAAAACCTCAGTTCCCATAAAATGAGGTATTCGAGGAAAGACGCTTCACAAGGGGGTTTCTGTTCTTTTACTTGCTAGATAATACCACAAAATCCAAATCATATAGGTATTACGAATAATTACTATAAAAGTAAAGGTATAGAAAAGTAAATCAGTGTGCAGTCATGGTGTTCTAATTCCATTATTTGGCACAAAAGGATTTGCTTTATCTTTAGTCGTGGCTATAAACTAGGGGTCTAAATAAATGTATAAGAAATAGTTTTATTATTCCGAGGTCGACCGTAACTCCTTAGTGATAAAGACCTCTGTCTCATCGCTATGTTATTTAGGCAGGGTGATGGATAGAGATGAATATTCAGACAGGCGGCGTCGACAAATCCGCTATGTTTCGTCTGTAATGCCTGTTTCCCCTCACCTTCTGGAATTACAGAATAAATCTTAGTCAAAGACGGATACTTTGCTTCGCAGCATCATTTGCCCTTTTAGTCTTTAATTAATGCTAAAGTTATATAACCACCAGTGAAAATGTCAATATCAAAGAAGTACAATTGATTACCACCGTGAACTTCCGGTTCCCGGGTTCGATCCCCGGTCAGGTTATAATGAAAAATGATCTCTTCCTGATTGGTCTTGGATGTTTATCTATATGTGTATTTGTTATATTATAGAGTATGGTTAAGTTATTATTCCTTGATACATGTCTCGAACTTAGAAGCTTACTCAATCTGTGTTATTTGCCCTTAATTATGCATTTATTATTACAGTCAAGATTACTTTCATAAAAATATTTAGATTAAGTATACTAAGTAAAAGGTGTATAGTTTGACTGTTTAGGATACATTTGTCGCAAAAATAATTGAGTAATCAAGGCCATAATTCATATGATCTTAGGTCTATCACAATATAATCAGTGCAATCTAAAAGATGTGCCAGTTCGTTGCGGCTGGCGAAGTTCAAATACTTTTATAAATGCT
This sequence comes from Cactoblastis cactorum, assembly GCA_020352625.1. NCBI lineage: Eukaryota > Metazoa > Arthropoda > Insecta > Lepidoptera > Pyralidae > Cactoblastis > Cactoblastis cactorum. The sequence continues at coordinate 11,813 of JADGIL010004763.1, read as the reverse complement.
CAATCGCGAGAATCGATCAGGACATTTGCAAGTGGCAGTCAGGCTCGCTTCCTGGGCGTTCATCCGGTCCAAGCGATCATAAATCCACTCAAGATCGTTGGCATGGCCGTCGGTTGGAATCTTCCCAAATTTAAATATCTGCTTTCAAATATTAAAGGCCATAAATGACTAGACTTTGCGTTCCATTGCCGATTATTTTACAAAGTGGCCAAAAGATTCAGATGTTTATCATGAGTTGTGTTTGGCCTAGTCATTGTAAATTATTCGAGGTAGAAAATTAAGAAACAAGTATGATAATTATATTTTAGAATAATAACTTTTCTTGCAACCGTGAAAAAATAGGTTATAAGATCTTGAACCCGTCAGTGGAAATGGAATATCTTACGAATTATCTTCCTGGAAGGGAATAGAAAGGTTATTTTTAAAATTCTATTTTATTTATGACAGGCAGCCGATAGGGATAAGTTTTATACTTACACATTTTAAACACAAATTTGCATAATGACTATGAAAGACATAATTGGTGCATGTTTAAAAGTCTATAGTGGTTTTCAATAGTTGACTCCTTTATAATGAATTTCGTACTAGAAATAAAGAAATGCGTTGATATACATATATAAAGCAAAAATAGATTAAACATAACAGAGCGGTCTTTTTTTGACACTTATTGAAATGTCTTAAATGTCTAAGACGGAAAAAGAAATCTGTGACATAATCAAGATTTCCACTTTTTAATTTCAATAAGTGCAGTTTGCATAAGCGAATCGCTTATTAACTCATTTACTTACAACTTTCATTAGCACTTTCTGCACTTTGCTAGTTCAACTTAAAATTGTTAGGAAATAGGTTTTTCTATATAGCTGGTGTATATACTTTCTTTGAATGCGGAATAAATCCCTTGAGTTTGCTATGCACTTTTTTTTATTAATTAGGCAGCTTAAGGTCTGAAAATGGAATAAAAAAGTCTATGTCATTGGAGCCGCTAACGAATTGATTTGCATTGACACAAATCTTACTTTTCACAATTTTATGAATCCATTACAATTTTGGCAAAAAATGTTGATAATATCACCATTTTAATAGACATTTTGTTTATTTTTTCTGCTTAATTTGGTAAATATAATATTTATGTGGCCCACCCGAAGACTGAAAACTTACTTAAGACTGTTTAGTTTTTTGCTCGTTTACTTCTACGCGTTACTAATACTATAATGTTCAAGAAGTACTTAAAATTTCGCTTGCGAAAGTAATAAATAAGGAAAGAATTTTCGAGTATTGGATCTTGATCCAATACTCGAAAATTCCTTGCTTATTCAACAAACACAAATTTTACAACAAACAAAAACATTTTAGACATTCGTCGTCACTTTAAAAAAATTATGTTCCAACCGCCAATGGTTCCAATATAATATTGAAATTGTGATTTTTGTATTATCCTAGAATCTTTATTAGAAATTCTTTCATCTGTATTTTTTCAACTGTATTTTTTCATTCGGAATCTATGTTTTTTACATATAATCAAAATAAATTTTTGAATTATATATTTTAGTACCAACATTGTAACCGCTGACAGATGCTGTGTAGTTTGTAAGTAGAGTCGTTACATCCTCCTCGAGTTATTATTACCCCAAGGGAGATTAAAATCTTGTTTGCGTTCAACGACGGTACTACAACTAAATTAATTACTGTGGAGGCTTATTTTCTTATTATCGGATTAGTTTTAAGTAAATAATTATACTGGGTTTCTCTTACATTGTTAGTAATATTAACGTTGCTTGTAGGTTTAGATTAAAAAACGCAATAACAATAAAAATACAATCAATACTTTTTTAATTTCAACTTCAAAAGTCGGACCAAAATTAATTAAAAAGTTATTTTACTTTTATTTTAAGATCTCATAAATAAGGTCCTTTTTAGGGTTCCGTACCCGAAGGGTAAAACCGGAACCCTATTACTAAGGCTTCGTTGTCTGTCTGTCAACAGGCCGTATCTCATGAACCGTGATAAGTAGAGAGCTGAAATTTTCACAGATGATCTATTTCTGTTGCCGCTTCACCAAAGATTAATAAAAATAAAATAAATATTTAAGGGGGCTCCTATACAACAAACCTGATTTTCTTTGCTAGATATTGATAAAGATAACAGATAGACGCTTAAATTTTTTACAGAATATGTATTTATATAGTATTATTAAAAATTGAAATAAAATAAAAAATTAAGGGGGGCTCCCATATAACAAATGTGATTATATCGCTCTATATTGATAAAGTCAATAAGTAGTCGCTTGAAATATTCATGGAATATGTATAAATTATACAATACCATACAACAAACGTGAATTTTTTGTCGCTTTTCTTAAAAATTGTACGGAACCCTTCATGACTCGCACTTGGCCGGTTTTTTAATAACTCGTAAAATAGATTTTCTGTTTCTTCATAGTCTATCTTTTTTTAACCAATCGAGTATCTGTATTTTACATGCATATTTTCATTTTTACTAAGTTATATAAATCTTTTGCTTCGTTGATAAATTTTCTTCTTACAAACTCTGCTCTGATATTCATGCCGGAATAAGGTATAAGCTATCTTTCTGCATTTTAATAGACATGAAAGAACGGAACTTAATGTTTTGTTAAGTTTTAGGATTGCATGGAAAATATAGATAAATATTAATATCAAGAGTATTTTCGATTCATTTTTGAAATGAAATCATAATCCAACGGCTTTAAGCTTCTTTGAAAAAGATCTAAAATATTATCAAATGGATTGGTTTACCAATTAATTTCATCTGAATATAAGGAAAAGGCTTGCTTGTTTCATGGAAAATAAGTGTACAAGTGCAATCCGAACAAATATTTTGATAATTATCAAATGTCTTAATCACTTTTTATAGTTTTATCTACATATACATTATATAATTGTAGAAAAAAAATATATTGCATTTATTTTTCATTTAATTGTGCCATCACATTTTGTTTCATCTTAAAACGTTTAGATATAGTTAGGTACGATACATCTGTGTTATTTGTGTTTGTATAGTCACAAAAAAAATCTAGACGTAAAAGTAATTTGATACAACCTTTATAACATTAACTATACATACATATGATCACGCCTTTTTCCCATAGGGGTAAGCAGAGACTACATTCTTCCACTTACTGCGGAAGTGGAAGAATGTAGTGGACTACAACATTAAAGCAGCAAAAAAAATTACTATTCCCACTAAGCATACGACATCGATAGCCGGCGTCGTCAACTGCTACGAGATGCTACATCGTAGCTACTCCGTAGCAGTTTGTAGATACTATTGAGTGGGGCACATGTTACTAAACAAATATTTTCTAAACAAAAAGAATATTCACATGAGTTCGTCTACAATGTCCACAAGATAAGGAATGCGAATGTTTTTATTAGAAGAGATTTATGAGGTAACGAGCTTGGCCAAAGTGGTCGCGAAACTTGCAGTTAAATGCGGGCGACAAGTGTGGAATTTAATTTGCTCGTAAAATTCTTCGCGTCCGAGCCATTCTATACTCTAACCTCGTAGAAGAAGAAGAAATACTGTAATTTAACGACCCTATCACACTAACTCCATGGTGCCGTTTTGTTTTATGCTTACATTTGTAATCCCTAGCTAAAATGTAATCTTTTATTTATACATACATTGTAAGTGAATTTTTATCTTACCCGGCGTTGGGTAAATTGTTATATTCATATGTATTAAAATAAACTTTAATACTGACTTACTATGGTCAAATAAAAATATAAGTTAATAAACATACAATACATAAATATACTATCTGGTTTGGTCTTGTCGATAATATGTAAGTATATGTATGTTTACGCGCAACCAATCATGTTCAAATATCTATTATTCCTTAAATTATTTGATTTATTTACGGAATTAACAAGATGGAGAGATCAAAAGCGCATTAATAGTTGATTATTAATTTTTATCTAAATAGGTATTTTAGTAGAAAAATTACTTTATGTCTTAGACGTTATCAAGTAGATAGTTATGACTATATAACTATATGATAAAAATAACTTTCAATGGTGATTTATTTCTCAAATTTATAATCTCTAAAGATATCGGATAAAAACTGATACCTACAGTATTAAATGATAAAAAATACTAACTTGCGTTTTTTTATGAACATTTATTATACAGAGTCTTAGTACGGAATATTACAATATAACTTAATATTATTAAGAGGTAAAGTTTGTAACTTTGATTGTTTGTTTCTAAGGGCTTATCTTTGGAAATGCTGAACCAATCATGAATATTCAGAAAGCTACACTATTCAGGAGTGCTATAGGCTATATTTTAACTCCCAACGAAGCGGTATTTTTATGTGGTATGGAGCCACTACTTGTAGTGGTGTAGAGCCTGCTGCTCGCTTTGTTAGCCTGCAGCATGAATGGGCCGGCTCGTCCGGGGAAGTACCACACTCCCACAGAAGACCGACGCCCGAGTGGCGGCTATCAGCCGCCATGCTGAGTGGGAGTGGGAGAGGAGTGAGGAGAGTGAGTGGGAGAGCCGGAGACCCAACTTCTCCGCCCTCCCCTAATGGGGAGAACAGAGGTTTTTTATAGGCCGGCAACACTTCTGTAACTCCGCGGGAGTTGCTAGTGACCCACCTGCTCGTTTGCCTCCCTCTAACATAAAAAAGCGGGCACAGATCGGCTAGTTTCTAACGTAAATCTTTATTTTCATGTATGGCTGACTAGTGTAAGATTATCATGGAACTGTAAGTGTGCGTAAAGTGCAACTTTCCATAAAAGATTAACTTTTTAAATTGTCAAATACTTGTAATATATAAATTAACTCACTGCCAAAATGATATACATATGTATATGAGTATGATCAAAAGTAAGTAACTATCTAACGTGGTCAGTGCAAAATTACATTAACGGGCAAAATGCCACTTGGCCAAGTGGCCAACTACCGAATACCGAAGCCTAGTCACAAACTAACGAGCGTACGTTCTATATAACGTAATTTAAAGAAAGTTGCTATGAAAGATTTATGTATTTTTGGTGTAATACGTATAGAAATATGATAGGAATTTATGAATAGCAGCACATAGTTATAAATAACAGACTAAATGTATTATTTAATTTATTAAGTACATATTTCAGGTGTAGAATATTTAAAAACGAACATGACAATTAAAATAACTGAAATGTTAACATATGTGTAAGTATTACACATATAATATTATTAATCTATTCATAATACGATTAAATGTAATTTTAATTTAGCGAATGCGACCAAAATGTCAAGCTACAACACAAATAAAGAGTAAAAAATATTAGTACTAAAACATGTTTATGTTTTCTTTTTCTTTAACAACAAGAAGTAAAAGGCTGAACAAAGCTTTCCCATTTGCCAACACTTAAATATACGGTGTTTTGGTAATTGTCTATAGCCGCGAACCATAAATATTTGGAGCATACAGTGCACTTTGTAGCTTGACAGTTCACTAGGTGGCGCCTCTTGAATTAATGTCGCGCCGGTCTCAGCCTCGAAAGAAAATCACCTTTTTATATTTTTAATTCCAACTCTTGTTTCATTTACTCGAATGTTCGCTCTCTGAATAAAAATAAGATGATAAATTACAATGTCCACTGAAATAAAAGTTGGTAATTTAGAGCCTGAATAGTTGGCGCGAATTATTGCGTGTTTTTATTATTACTTTAAAGCTTATACTTTTCATACTTTTTGATTACATTAAGGAGTCTACAATATAATAATCGCAGTAGTATCTTTCTGATATTAAGATTGAAAGAGGTAGTCTTTTGAATATATATATAACATATATATATATATGTATAACATTTAACACATTTGTGTTTTATGTGTCAATTTTCTATATAGTAAATCTCTTTAATATAGCGCTTATATAACAAATACATATTGAAATGCAGCCATCTCTTATAATACCCATCATTGCAGAAGAATATAATGTTTTAGCTACTTAAATATATTTACACCAATACACATAGATGCAATGAATTCTATATCCTATAAAACAGCTGAATAGGATTGGGTAACGATTCGGGAACAATATGTTTTGTAATCGTGACTCAAAGTCATCAATCGCCGCGATGATGGCTGAATTCGTATGAGCAAACCTTAAAAGCATGCACAGTGACACGCAACCATTACGGCGCATTCCACTACCATAAAACTACAGAAAGGTCTCTCAAATCTTTTAGGCTTGCTGGATACACTCTGTTAGAATAGTTAGAATCCATTGTATAGAAAACAGGTTTTACGTGCTTTATCTAACTGAGCTTTATTTAATAGCTTTAAATAGATGCGCTTTATCTCTGTCAAATGTTTTAATGAACATTGCTAAGTAAAAGTATGCGATAGATAATGTTCTATTAATTGTCTTATGATGTATTAGTAGAGGTAACTACTAATACATCATAAGACTAAATATCAAATAAATAATAAAGCAATTTCAAAAAATTCAGGTCAATCAATAAAAATATAGCATCGGAAAGTAGTTTTTAAAACCACACTTACCCGGCAGCTATTAAACACATAAGTGTCGCGACATGAATACTTTTCAACGCTAAGTCGGCAATAATGCAATTTGATTGAAGTCAGTCCCTCGTTTGGTTTTATTATTAGTGGCCATTATTGCGGCGCCGGTTCCAAACCAATCCGGAATCGTCCCTCAACGCACTCCGATTTTATCCACCATCTGGCTATTTAAATTACGTATTTAAGCTAATTGGGATCGTTAAGGAATCGCTATTGAAAGAGTGCCTCAGCAATCCTACTTTATTTGTGATGGAAATGGAAATTGAAGAAATAATTCAAACCGACTAATTTGTTCTTTTGAACGAGGGAAATTAATATTCGGGTCAGTTGGTAATAACAGAGATTGGAATTTGAAAAGTACAGGGTTCTGTATCTCAATAGAAATGAGAAACTCGTATGGGATTACATGCTAATACCAAATAATTTATTCTGTATATTTTGCTTGTGGTCTTTATTTTATTTTTTGTATTTGATTGTTTTGAGTCCTTATTTATTTGGACTATAGTATTTAATTATTTAGCATAGAAAACTTCTTGGCTGCTTAACTAAATGGTCAATATCTCAAAATCTAAGTAGTGTATTAATATGAAACCAACTTCATTATTGAAATGAAATATTGCATCAAAATTTCAGAAGCTTTTGCGTGATACGCTACAAGCATACATACAGAGTTTTTAACTCTAAAAAAGATCGTTCTAGATATACCTATTTTTTCATTAATTTCTTACATGTACATACATAGCTCGGTTACAGATTTATGATATGTATAGGTAACAAGTATTCTTATAATTACAGTAATCGTATTAGACTTAATAATCAAACAATTAGTAGCGATTTAGAGAAAGTGAATTGCAGTGTAAATAGTGGGCACAAATGAGTGTTTTGGAAAGCGGCGACAACAAAAAGACCACGTTTTTCGTATTGGAGTGGCCATTACCCGCGCAGGCTGCGAAAGGAACGTTCGCAATTGCATTGAAATGTCGCTTTTAATTTTTCAAAATGGAAAGCGTAAATTCGCATTTGTGGTTTGCATGATAACTATGCCTAAAAGCTTTACGAATGAGTGTGTACAACTGTGTGGCTTTGTTGGTAATACAAAGCGTCAGCTCACGTACAGAGAGCTCAGCAAAAACTTTTAAGACTTTTTTAAATTAAGTATATATAATATGCCCAAAGGTTGACTGCCTGCGTGGTCCAGTGGTTAGTACCTTGTGATCCGGAGGTTGTGAGTTCGAATACCACTGAAGGTAACTTTGTGAAATAAGTTATTTCTAATCTAGTCAGGATATTGCAGGTTCGAATCACCTGATTATCCGAAAAGATAATTTCGTGCATCGGAAGGCACGTTAAGCTGTGTCTCAAACTCCATCTAGCGTATGTCTTAATCTATCCTAGAATTGGTTCTAATTTACTCTTTAGATTGGCAAAGGTCAGATGGTAGTTGCTCTGTGTTAACACCAGTAACCTCACCAAATCTCCTAGTTTAGGTAGCATACCCCGTACTCTAAAGCGTCGCTGCTGAAGATGCAACTGGGATAACTTGAGGATAAAAAAAATATATGTGCCCAAGAGTTAGTGATATGTTTAATTTTTTGAAAATATTGGTAAATTTATTTAAAGAAAACGGAATTAAAATAGATCTTTTAAATATGGGACAAATAAGGATATTGAAACTAAGAAAAACCTCCAAAAGTTATCCAATATTTTAGGATCATTAAAAATAAGTATATTTTGACGATTAGATTTGCAAAATTTTAACAATAATTATTATAAAATAATTACCGAAATTATTGAACGCAAGAAGCTGAATTTTGGCATGTATGTTCCTTGAAGAGTGTAATAGAGAACTAAGAGCACTAAGATTTTTGGAAATTACGCTCTGAAGGGGGTGATGAGGATGAAAAAATTTATATGAAAGTTAATCTATGCAGACGAAGCCGTGGGTAAACGCTAGTTATTTTATAAAATGTTTGATAAAACTACATACTATATAGCAAATAGAACAAATAAATGATGAAGGCCACATATGTATAGTATGGATGATAAACCAATTCAATTTAGCTCCTCAACGAAAACATAATGAAAATTACTATCTGCTAGCATATTTAGCAAACCAATATTCGTCTAATCGTATCATGATCCTTACAACATACTACTAACAGCCGTGACCTAGGTCGTGATTCTGGTGCGACACTTGATGTCTCCGCATCTTAACTCCATTCGAATATAAACTCTATTCACATTCCAAATTGACTTCAATTAAATTGAAAATGTAAAATTAAATACTTATAATGTGAATAAAAGAAAACGTATATTGAGCAACTTTTGAAAGCTTTTTTGATAGATCCTCTAACAAGTTTGAGTTGGCTTAATATTAGAATATGAGTTTCATATACTGATTTAACATTAATAAACGTATTTTACTGTTATTAATATTATATATAATTTTTATTTAACATATGAATCAAGTTATATAAAATTCATGACCCTCAATGTCAAATCTCTATTTCACAAACAATACAAAACTAATTTCTAAATATCGGTTTAATATTGTATTAATAATAAAGTAATAAATATTATAATAATATAGGTTTATATAACACTACTTAGTCCTAAATAAATTCAACTTCTTTTAATTAAAAGTTCTGGGGCTGTCTTACTGCGTATATTTGCTATATGGACAATAATAATAAATATAATAAGATACAAATCACAGATTAAAAATCTATACAAAAATTTACTCTGACTCCATAATGGAGAGATGCCTTTATCCTTGATCTATTAAGGCCCGCCACCGACTTGGTAATATCGCTATGATTTATCCACACGTCTCAGACAATCCTACAAGAAGATGTGTTGTCGACTCAGCCAACGTCCCCAGATTAATATTGCGCCGCTAATATTAGACGTGTAGTTTTTCTTCCCTGTAAATCATTTGTTATATTCTACTAACTAGGCTCGGAGATGTTTCTGTATGAAAATGTGTGATATTCGGTCTTTTATGACTAACGAGTAGTTATGGCTATCAATCATGACTAAGGAACGTTATATTTAGAATAATTTTAGTTGATTATGGATATAAAATCGAAAGCAAATTTTATGACTGTATCAACTGTATTAATACATACATACATGTTTATTTTGTACAGACGTAGCTGTAAGCTTTCCTCTTTATAATATTACCATAAAATCTAACAAAGTAGCTTTTTCCGTAATAAGCTTATTTCCGTATCAAGTATTTGTATTTAAACGAGATATCAGCCATGTATTTGGAAGTATTGTACTTTTATACGTCGTCTTCAGATTAAAAAGTGGGGCGGCACAATGGAAGGCGGGGTGGTGTTGGGGGAGTCGGATGACGTCACAATAAGAAGATGACACAGCCGTAATGTCTCCAAGAGGCTGTGCCACGGTGCAGTACTGTGAACTTTAATAAGTACACGTTGCGTTGAATATTCCCATGAAAAAGTCAAAGCTTTATGTTTGTAATAATAAGATTTAAACTTTAAAGAAAATTAGGTAAATATTTTTATTTTCAATTTAAGGTATTTTATATATCAGGAGATTAATTCGAAATTGGGTGATTATCTTAGAGTAATATTTTCAAAAATAATTGTATATAATATGATACATAATGCAATTGATATTTATACTTAGTTTTTTTTTTAGTTAAGATTTTATAAAAGGACTAAATCGATATGCTTACGTTTAATTTCCAGGAAATTGAAACTAAAGCTTCCTTGCTAAAGTATTCGGAAGAAAGTAACAGTTAAATTGTGATTATATGACGCTAATAGCCCCTAAATCCAGAATATTCCCCAATAAAAGTCTCAAGTAGCCACCGTTACACTACTACCATTTAAAGTATTAAAGCTCGGTTCATTATTAATGTAACTTCTATAAATTTCAATACTACGAAAATATATTTTAAAAATATTGCTTGAAAACGGTATCACTGTTTGTTTAAGTGGTACTTAAAAGTCTTCACATGTACATGTACACACCCTTTGTATATGTATGTATGACGTTCCAATTTGATGCATCACTTTATTATGTCACTTGCTAATATAAACATGGGGTTTTTCAAATAAAGCGTAAATAGACTAATTTAGGGTCGGCAACTTGCGTACCTTGCGTCAGCACCTGCAGTGTTGTAGGTGTCCGTCGGCTGCGCTGGACCAATATCCATCAGATGCACCGTATACGCGTCTGACTGCCTGCTTAATCGTATAAAAATATTATAAGAAAAACTATAATGTGACGAACATTATAGCAATAAGTACAACATTATATATGTTTGAGGCTCGAAGTTGACAATAGGAAACGAACACGAAGTGTGAAGTTCCCCAGGCCATTCGTGGACCACACAGCAGTCACACTTCGCCTGAAATGACAAACAAGTTAGTTAAACTACACACAATAATATTGTAAGGAAGTTCGTACCGCCGCAAGTCTGTCCGCCGCTCCGCTCTCTGTATTTATAAAGCCGCTCCACACTTGACTCCAGTTTGGCCGCGCTCTCAATGCGGGTCCTGAGTGACGGCGGTATACTATGGTAACATAGGTACATAATGGCCGTAAGATTGTTTTGAATCACTGTGATTCATTGGCATACAATTAAAATTACAAATTACAATTGAAACTGGAAATAGGTTATATTAGATTGTAATAAAATTAAATTATTGTAATTTATCTGTTATCTGATAAGTCAATCTATAGGATCTATTTGTTATACTTTAGTAACAATCAGTAGGAGATATTTGTTTGAATTTGGAAAATCATAGCGAAAATTACTTAGTAAACAGTCACATCAAATACACTTTTTGAGTGATTTACACGGAAATTTGAACATTTCCACGTTGAGATTTTTCTTTGCGTACCGTCTCTGGTGGTTCATATGTTTTTGTTAAGACGAGACATACTCCTATGATATAGCAATATCTTCGTCATCATATATTTTCTTTAGAGAGCATAAGGTTGGCGCACGTAGGTTTAGCATAGTTAATAAGTTAATTCGCTCCACAGTTCACCAAAAACCACACGCCGTCACTCAAGCTCCGCGCTAAGGCGCTCAAGTTTTACATTTCATTCTCGAGTTAGCGCAATTTGTGTTGCGCACGTCTGCATATTTTGCGGTACCCGCTTGCCCTTGTTATCCTATTTCACATTTTCCATTCATTCTTGAATAACATAAAATATTGTCTTCGTAAACACGTAGTGGCATTCGGTCAAACGGATTTATTATATTAGACTGA
>JADGIL010004753.1:0-11875 GCA_020352625.1 Cactoblastis cactorum | reverse complement strand
TGATTTTGATTGATTTTGATTTTGACTCGGTATTTTTGACATATTGTTATAGCCGCATCGCCGATTTTAGTTGCGATTGTAACTATTTTGGACCTAATGGTCATGGTGATACATCGACCTAATAATACAAATATCTTAAGCATGAGTCATTTATTTGAAAATGTAAAATTATTTTGAGCAGTTTTATTAAGACAATTGTTATAAAAAACCTCCGCCCTACCCNNTGATCATCGCCGCCCAAAGACAACAGCAACACCCGCGGAGTTACAGAAGCGATGCCGGCCTATAAAAACCCGGAAGATGGGCCTGCGGCTCTCCCACTCACCGGACGGAGCATGACGGCTGATAACCGCCATTCAGGCGTCGGTCTTCTGTGGGAGTGTGGTACTTCGCCGGCCCATTCGTGCTACAGGGTAAAAAAGAAGCCTGTAGCTGGCTCCACACCAATACAAGTAGTAGCTTTCTGGATGGATATAATCTTTCTTTTTCTATGATATTGTGTTAGTCTTGTTTGACATTTCCCTAAACAGTGTCTAACCAGCAATGTGGTGATTTGCCTACAGAACTCTTACGTTTTATACACTAAGGCAATTAAATGTTTATAATTTATGATCCAATTAAACATGCGTTATTATCCTGAGTTGTATTGTCAAAAGTGTATCAGTGCACAACAATACAGTGGACATCAATTTTAACATATTCACTGCCCTATTCCAATGTGCATATTCCCTATCCATAGACAAGTAGCATAATAGATCACGCATCGTTACTGTCTCATAATAATAATGGCCGGCTATCCGGATCTGTTTTGCATAGCAAATTGCTGGTTTCGTAAATATTCCATTGGACATGATACGATTGGTATCAACTATCGTGTAACATGGCTTGCAGGGTTCACAAACGGTCATATTTCAGGCACGAATCATCTAAATATGCAAATTCATAGGTATTATCTGTCGTATATTTACAATGGTGGAAATGGATGATTCTTTGTTAGAAATAGATATGTAAAAATCACAAACCTAATGAATAACCTGTATGATGCATGACCAACTTAAATGCCCACAATTGTTACTTATATAAAGACGACTAAAAAGAAAAGAAATGGGGTGGCCGTTTAATTTTCTAATAGTTTTTTTAACAAGATTGATGTCCCAGTTTTCTTTCATTTTCTGTCCCAATCTACAAAACAAGTTAATGGTCAAAATTTAAAGATTCTTAATTTTTTTAATCCCTTTGTTTACTTGTTCGCGTCGCAATGTTCTGACTTTTAAGTAAATTGAGGCAATAACCCACTATTGAGGCATGGAAAGATCATGAGATATCTTCCGTTATTTTTATCGCTATAATTCTTTCAGATTATCTCATGAAAACTATATGCATCAAGTTACCGTCGGTCAAGTAATTAAGTAAACGAATTTGGTAAATTCGTTTGGAACCCTTCAAAAACAAGCCCATTTCCCCGGTGACTGATAAATGGTAATCGAATGTATAAGTAGCATTGTTTTTCCGTTAATTGGCAATCACAGGTCATTGACCCGAGGGATTCGCGTGAATTGTATATCTCAACGAGATAAGTCGTCATTATAGTTCTTACATTACTTTTGTTTTTGTGATGGTCGACTAAAAGAATAGCGAAAGAACTTTTATGACAACAGTAAACTTAGTGATAATCACCGATAAGTGAGATTATTTATGTGAGAGGTGAAAAAGCGTAATCTATTAGCTTAAAGATTCACTTCCTTGAGAATTGAGGATTCAAAAAAGTAATTAATTATGTGTGACTACAATTTCCTTCCATAAAAATCACGATGTAGTCTCTAAAGATTCTAATTTTGTTGCCTTGCAAAATGTGTGAAAATAAGTTTATCTATTAGAGTAAGCAACTCATTTGGATGGATTATTTATAACTTATATAGTTTGTATCTTAGTAATAAAATACATGCATTATACTAACAAAGAAACATTCTTAAAATAACTGTACCATATTCTATCTTACGCTTCATGTGAGGTCCTCAATACAGAAGAAACTATCACCGTGTCATAAAAAACAACCGATCGTCGTTTCAACTACTCGACACTATAATTTGAGCTGGTCTTAATCGCACAGAGGTGTAGTTAAGACCGTAAGGTGGTTGAACCCGCATCAGGTGCGCGTTTTGCATTCTTCCATGTCTTGATATGACTCATACAAGTCGTTAGACCCATTTAGCTGACATTAACTCTTTTATAAACAATTTTTTCCAAACTACTTAATTCTATACTAATATTATGAAGCATTTATCTTGACTAGATACAGGACGTTCTTAGAAAAGGATAGGTCAGAAGTACATGAAACGACGAGCGCGCATGAAAAGATTGATGGATGTGCAGGAAGTGAAGAAAGTATGTCAAGACCATAGTTAGTGGAAGAATGTAGTCTCTGCCTACAAAGAAAAAGGCATGATCATATGTATGTATGTATTATGAAGAAATAAAGTTTCTAACTTGTTTGTTGTAGGGTTAGTCATCGAAAATAATCGAATCGATTCTAATAAATAAACAATTAACAATTGCGTCAGATAATTATATTGTATGTCTTTCCCAGAGTCTTGAACTATCTACAAATAAAAGTAGAGTTAATACTTTTCTCTTTAAATGTATTAGAATAGATTACTTTAAATTTCAAGGCATGGCCTTTTTGCCAATGGTTTAATTGTTATCAGTAACATTCATTTCGACCACAACGGATCTAACCCGTATTCGTATCAATTTATGAATGAAGACTAAAATAGATACTAATGATAATGACTTTATACGGAACTCTTGTCCCGCGCTTGATAATAAATATGTAGGGCACAATTGATATGCAAATTAGTTGTCATATAATAAGTGCTAACTTATTATTCACTAGCTTTTGCCTGCGGCATCACTCGTATCAAATTCGGGGGGTGGGGAACAGAAACACAAAGTAGCCTATTTCACTCTCCAGCCCTTAAACTAGTGCAACTTATTAGTGTGATTAATCTAATTTCTTGCTCCGTATTACGTGATATGAAAACAAAACATGAGAATCGAGATTTGGAGAGATGACATGAGATCGAATTGGTTCACCCGTTTGGGAGCTATGATGCCATAGACAGAATGACACACACACACACATGAAACTGATAACACCCCTCTTTTTGCAACAGGGGTTAAAAAAGGAGAGAATAGTGCTATCAAAAAATAAACTTTTCACGACTTACAAAGTCAAAGTTTAGTCATATATTTTACCAAAATTTTTGGTAAAATAAATGACAAAAGTTCATTAATATAGTTTTAATCCAACATGTAGCTTTGACCAGCATACGAGCGAAGCCACCGCAAACTAGACTAGCTTCGGGAGCTGATATTTACGCTCGTCGACCGACAATAAAAGCGAACTAGAAAAATTTTACTGGGACTAAAATACGCGGAGTGTATGGGAAAATCGATATAAGGCTAGTGTTTAGTTACAAGCGTGATGATAAGGTAAGGATATAAGTTTATTCCTTCCAAAATTCCGTTATAAATTCAAATATTCATATAAAATTGATAAAAATTTGGTATGATATTGTTACGGGCTATTGGTCCTTAAATTCGAAATAATACGCCTGATAACACTGACGAGACTTTATTTCACGTACAACACACAATCATAATATTAAAAACATCAACCAAGTGCGAGTGGGACTCGCGCACAAAGGGTTTCGTACCATTTTTTATCTATAAAAGAAATCACATTTATTTTATAAGAGCTTCTTAAATATTAATTTTATTAAGTTTTTTGTATTTGCTGTTATAGTGGTAACATTTTTTGTTATGTCATCATTTTTTTAAATTATCTGTGAAAATTGCAATTGTGCTGTTACGGTTCATGAGGGCGTGGTTAGAGAATAATTGTGTATTAAAATATGCTTAAACTATTCTTTTTGTTTCAATTTGAGCTTGGAAGAAATTTGGTATGGCCGGTAACATACAACTTTAATTTATTATTATTAATGGTACTTTTCCAAACTTTCTCACACATACATATATATATTATAAAAATCAATAAATATTTCATAAATTGAAAAAAAGAATCAAACTATACTTAATAAAAGTAAACATCCCGCTATTTCTAAAACCACAGCTCATCCGAACGAAAAAATCGACAAGGTCGGTGTAGACTTTTTGGTCGCGAAATAATTTTCTCCGGATTCAGTTTTTAGTTCTATCCGTGAGATTTTATTTACATCATCTTTGTTTTCTGTTAGTTCCGATGTTTTTTTTTCACTATCTGTAAAAAAATATAAAAACGATCTGCAGGCTCAATTTGTGTCCCTAAATATATCGGAATTTTACTTGTTGAATGACTACTGCGAAACTATTTTTAGTGATAATATTATAAAAACATCTTATGAAACAAATTTGATTAATATTTAATTTATTCGGTTAACGATCGAATTATCCGCAAGTAATTTAAAAAACCCCCGACACAATAAAACTTTCAAGAAAGGAGCGTATACATCCCTTAAAGGCCGGCTACGCTTCTGTGACCCCCGGGTGTTGCAGGTGTCTATGGGCGGCGGTGATCACTTAACATCACGTGACCCGACTGCTGGTTTGCCTCCCTCTTTCATAAAAAAATAAAAATAAAACACATGTCGGGAGTTAAAATAATACATTTATTAGTCAGACATCATAATGTCTGACTAGCACAGAAGCATAGAAGATAGCAAAATATGGGAAGGATAAAGCCCAGTAGTGTATTGATGTAGAATAATGATAATGAAATTATGTTAGTTTATGGAAAAGACAACACACAGCGGACCATACTTACCATAATGATTTCGTGGTGCCGTAGTCGTAGGTCTAATAAACACAACAAATGCAGAACCAAACAGACAGACGACATTAAGATTGATTGATTGATTTGAAGCTCGTATGATATACTTAGGTCACCCTGTGAGTCTTTACTGAGAGACTTTATTATAATTAACTTACATGTCAGGCTGTTTGTTGGTCCTAATGTAAGTCAGAGCTGAGAATACATCGTCACTACTCTTTGATCTCTCTGCGGTACATTGTTGATTGATATTGATGTATTGATCAATCACAATAACAGAAATGGCGCCTTTGATGTAGTTGTCAAAGGGGAATCGATAATGTTAAGAGAATATAATTTAATCATCACACTGAAAGTAATTCTATACATATAATAAAATTGTAACTGAGCTATGTCTGTACATGGGAGATATTTAAGAAAAACATATATAGGGGCTCTTTATAGGACTTACAGAAGCCACGACAATAGGTTTAAGAATTTTTGTCGGGCTAGTGAGTTATAAAAAAGCATATGCAATTGGTCGTAGAGATTATTGTATTGACAAGCATATAAACCTAAATTGAAAAGTCGTCGCTATCGCTACAGCATAGGGTTCAGTGATGGCTGTCACAATATTTTGATGACTATCCTGCTTAAAAGGAGATTTCTAAGACCTTGAATTTTACTTTACGCTTCAGACCAGGTGGATGTTCATAAAAGCGAAATTTAGATAAATAGGTACAATAAAGTAGAAGAGTTTGTGTTTTCTACCAAAGTACATCAAGAAGCTAAAACGCAATAGTATTTTAATTAACAACTGAATAAAAATAAAGACATTAAAAAGTACTTTAATTAAGAACTGAATAAAAAGAATTATGTCACGTTAAAATTCATATTATTATCAAAAGATAAAACGAAATAAAGATTCAATAAGACATAAACTTGAAATACTCTAAATCAAACAATCAAAACTGATAATTTAAATATAAAGTATAATGACTGTCAGGGTGCGGAGGCTGGCCGTGTTACAGTGTCACCAACACAAATTATGAATATTTTGAGGGACATGAAACGCGGAAAGTCTCCGGGCCATGATTGTCTTAGTATAGAACACCTCATATACGCGGGTCAGCATATCGGTTTAATTTTGGCGTGGTTGTTTACTTTGTGTTTTCGTTATTCTTACTTACCAGCCGACTTAATACGCACAATAGTCGTACCTATTCCAAAAAATAAAACAGGAGATATCTCGAGCGTAACCAACTATAGGCCAATATCCCTTGCCACTATTATAGCCAAGGTGCTTGATAGGGTCGTCAGCAGTCATTTCGTTAATATCAAATATGACGATGGACAGTTTGGTTTTCGCCCCCAGGTGTCAACTGATATGGCAATTTTTGCATTAAAAGAGGTGCTCAAATATTATACACAGCATAAAACAACTGTATATGCATGCTTTCTTGATTTAAGCAGTGCTTTCGACTCACTTAATCATGACCTCTTGTGGCAAAAGCTTTATAATGCACATTGTACGTCGGGGGTTGTCGGAATTCTACAGTTTTGGTACTCCAATCAGACCAACAACATTAGATGGGGTTCAGAGTTGTCTGATCCCTATCGTCTTATGTGTGGCGTTAGACAGGGCGGCTTGACCTCTCCCGACCTGTTTAACCTGTACGTAAACGACCTACTCGTGGAGCTGAGCAACACGCCTGTGGGCCTCAGGTTGGATGACAGATATATCAACAACCTGAGTTATGCCGATGACATGGTGTTGATCAGCCCCACGATTAAGGGCCTGCGAAAACTTATAGCGAAATGTGAAAAGTATGCTTTAAATCATAATTTGATTTATAACGCCAATAAGACAGAAATGATGGTATTCAGGTCGGGCAAGGGCCCGGATAATATACCTGAGGTTCGTTTGAGGGGTCAAACGGTTCAGATTGTGGATAAGTTTAAGTACCTTGGCCATGTATTGACCAGTAATTTAAAAGATGATGCTGATATTGAACGACAACGTAGGTCCCTATGTATTGTGGGCAATATGATTGCAAGAAAGTTTTTTAAATCTGCATCAGATGTGAAGGTCACTTTATTCCGATCTTTTTGTCAGACTTTTTATACTTGCCAACTTTGGACCGACTATACCTTAAAATCCTTGAATGGCATTAGAGTCGTCTATAATAATATTTTTAGACATCTTATGGGCTTGCAGCGCTATTGTAGTGCTTCTGAAATGTTTACTACAGCCAGAGTAGACTCCTTTGATGCCATCCAGAGAAAAAGAATAGCCTCCTTTAAGTCCAGGGTTGGCGGGTGTAAAAATGACATTATTAGTAGTCTGACAGAACGATTAATGACGACAACAACGTATAAACGTTGGATTCAATTGACGCATGGTAAAAAAAATAAATAAATAAATAATGGATAGATATTTATGTTTTTTACTACCTTTTTAATTTGTTATCAAGATTACTGTTTTTTTGATAAATAGTATACACTTGTATACTACTCTATGTACGTATTTTTGTTTTATTTAATTTTATATTTCAAACAATGCTGTACTGTTTGTATATGGATCTTGTGTCTGCAATAAAGATATATTATTATTATTTATTATTAAAACAAAAAGACAAAATACACAACAGGGCAAAATAAAATGGCCACATCGGCATTTCTCAGCAGCCATTTCCCAAAACAAATTAGGCACAACAGACTAATAAAACAGAAAAGATTACTAACAAATCTTCGGGATTATCTGCATCCGGGTTTTAGTACTAATACCTTTAAGTCAGTGGACCCTAACAAATGCTTTTAAACATTTCAATCTTAAAATACTCATTCGTTTACGGTCTATTTAATTATCCCGTTTTATTGAAGGAGATATAAACGTCATGACCAGATTTATTTAGAGGCGATATTTATTAAATGGATAGCTTTATTTCATCTGTGGATGATATTGTTCTATTTAAACTAATATGCTGTTCTATGTAATTTAGTCGCTTGTTTCTGTTTATTTATCTTTTTAACAAAATCTATGTTAATGGTAAATATGAGTGGATTATTATTTTCGCAACAACGAGTGAAAGTATTTATTTTTATATTTTCTTAATTGGCATTATAGGATAATTATCATGATGCCATTATATAGTTATTATAAAAATAATATTACACAGTTAATATACCTAATATAGTACTAAAAATAGAAGAAAGTTAAACCTGATACCACTATCTGCCAAAATATAAATCGATTCATTTCATAAATAACCAGTTGCATCAACTTGCATCATTGGATCTAAAATAAACCAATCAGAGTGCATAAACGTATACCATTCTGCAGACGAATAACAGTACGTTAACTCTAACTGAACCAATTACTCAGCGACATGGCACTTGAGTCGAGTCGGCGAATCGATTGAAAACATTCTTAGTGAATCGAATTGAGTGTCGACTCTGCATCTGTGTATCTGAATTACACCGTGCAGTCATTTCAATTTAGATGATCATGTTCCTTTTCACTTGGCTGGGAGTGTATGACTTGAATGTAATATTCAATTCCATATTTTTTGTAAAAGATTTTTAAGAAAAAAATTGTAATCAAAAATAACTAAGATTTTAAGATTTTTTATTTTTCTGTATTGTTTGTCCACAAACTGCTAAATGAAATTTGATGCTCGTATGGTTTTAATATTTACAGTGAAAGATATAAGAATGATTTATTTCCTATCATAATCTCTATAAGAAATATAATCTCTAAAATACGGCCCTTTTGTATCTGCAATAAACCTTAACACACTTATTTTCAAAGTTCCCACACGAGTAATACTTCGAGCTACGACTTGGCTCTCGATAAGCTACACGAGTTAACATGTCAATGAAAAAATGAACTCACGTCGCGCATATCCCACGGGGATTTCGCCAGTTCAGTATGTACGAACGTACAGTATATTTTTTTATTAATATATTAAAAAAAAAATTGTTTCTTTTTCTACGTATGTTTTTTTACGTTTCATGCATATTCTACCTATGAAATAACGTTTTTGTATAGCAAAAATATCTCGACATTTTTACATGCACAAACGTTATTACATTTTCACAATGTGTACGTATTTGTACACCTGTTGCTCCTAATTAAATTTCACTAATATAAACTCGCTCTCATAACTGACCATAAATCTTGTATATAACTAAGCCAAGCCCAATTTGGAACTAGTTTAACTTTATAGTAATAACAAACAACCACTAGGCATTTGTCATACAACCCGTTTATTTAACGCTTACAACTTTAACGAAAAATGTCTCTAAATAGCATTAGGATAAAGGATATAATTGCTTGAAATGTCTTAATGGCTATTAACTACAGCACAGGACTTCAAAAGCCGCGATTATCTTCAAATGTATCGTAAAGTAATTTATTTTCACCCCGTGTCTCTGGCCGATATTATTAATAAAATGTTATTTTTATGACGCGACACTATTTTATTAGGACATCGCTCAATTTGTTCGTACACATGTGGCCAAGGAAAAGTATTCATCGTTAAGAACTATTTTAGTTGCTTGTTTTAATAAGGTGATAGATTTATTTATCGTAAGAACTATAAATTATATTTCACTATGTTAATTAGATGCCTGCTTTAATAAAAACGGAAATTTAACGTATTTTTCTTTATGTAATTGGCGTTATGTACCTTAGAATTAATTCTTTTTATTGCCGCTATATTAATTACATAGTATATCTTATGTGATATATTTGTATCTTTGTTGCGTTTAAAATTTTCACACAAAGATACGCTTTCATAATAAAATTTAAAGATGCAATTATAGGTCTATATATTATATTATTATTTTGGGTAATTATTTAATAGAATTAATTATTATCTAAAACAACAGTCAAAAATCCAGTCAACAGTGAATAAAGCAAACTATGTGAACAATATCATCATCTTCTGATGAACAACTAATTTGCTCAACCAATCAGATGGTGCCGTTTGGCGGGCGGCCAACTTTTTAATTTATCTCCAGGCAAATCGTTCGTAAAATTGGAAAACTTATTAACCTCACCTATGAGGGACTAGATTCAACATTATTTCGAAATTTTCTGGGATATTACCTACTTTTTTATTTTCCAGAGTTGATTTATTTAGTAAAAGTGAACGAAGCGAGCACTCACTATGCCACACCATGTACGTGTTTATTAATTGGAATATATGTGAGGTATACTTTACAGAAAAACTGTTACATCTCTAGGTTTGGATTTTAACATAACAATTAAAATATGTGTCAGATGCGTAAAGTACAAATTCCACACTTTAAAACTTCGAAATAAAATGCTGTAGAACTTTTGTTATTCGCAACGCAGTGATATCAAGAGTGATTCATTCTTACGTTTACAAATAAAACGCACAGATGTTAAAAAAGAAATATGACACTTCCCGAGCCTTTAAAAATATCTTTTACTAGTAGATAAATTTCATTGCAACTAGAAGATTTTAACGAAATTATTAATTTGTAAAGTTCTAATTTGTATCTAAAATAAACTTACAATTAAAACTAATCTAAACTTAAAAATAAAACTAAACTAAACTTAAAAGCAGCTAACATGTTTATTTTAATTGGAAGAGGTCTAAATTGTTTTACTAAGTACCAAATTAATTGTAAATCTGTTTTCTTTTTGAATTGAGATATGGTTACACTACTAACATGAGGCCAATTCAAACACAATTACATTTTGCTTTGTTCCTTTTACGTTATAAAGCTCCGTCAAAATATGGAATTATTTAAACAAATTTTTATATATTGTATTTTGATTTTTTCTGAAATTGAAATAAATATTATAGGGGCAAGTTATACAGGCAAAGTTAATCAAAAAGTAATTTTTAGATTTATATTATGAGATATTATAATAACCCTACGATATTATAATTTATAACAACATACACATAGAAATAAAGATAAACAATTATAAAAAGATAATTTTCCATCAAGTTCCGACCGGAGTTCGACACCTGCAACCGGGGGTCACACAAGCGTTGCTGGCCTTAAATCGGCCTTAAGTTTTCTACTAAAAATGTATCTCTCCCAATAAAATTAAACATACTGATTTATTAGTATAAAAAATAGATAAAAACATCCTATTGGCTTGTTAATTATTATATTTGTTTTATATACAGACATACACTAGTTACAGTAATCAATTGATCTGTAGCATCGACGTACGATAAACAAGTAGTCTCACAACCCCGCTAAAAGGTGTCCTCAACAAAACACTGCTTATCGCTTATAAATGTATAGACTTCAATTAGTCTTGTTAGTTTGATATGGTTTCAACCTGCTCACATAAATACTTATTTTTTAATACAAAACTTGAAATTGAACTTTGTCGAAATAATCACAGTAGTTATCATCTTTATTGAAGTGAGGACGATTTTTTTTTATTATGTTCGGAACTGGGAATCTAGTTCTTTATTGGTGATCGAAGATTTAAAAAAATAAAACGGGCCATTTTTAAATGCCGCACCATTATTACACAATACGGCACAAATCTCAATAATGCTCAAACAATCGTGTTTACTTTTGACAAGTTAACGCACACATCACATGTCAATATTGACCAATCCATTGACCCCTCGTTCACACGTGGGATTGTCCCAATTGAAGACGAATCGAAATGTGTTTCGGAAACCATTTATCTAAAAATATTGAAAGATATTGTAGCTGATGTTAGTGTTGCTACTCGATAGTCTATCGATAACGTTTTTTAGATAGATAAAATAGTTAATATAAAATTAATAGTTATCTGTATACACTTCGATCGACTACGTAATATTACAAAGTATCGATACTCTCGACCTTCTTGTTTTATTAATGCTATAGATTTGTTTCGCAATATTTTCATAGTGGTATGGAGTCACTACTAGTAGTGGTATGGAGCCACTACTTGTAGTGGTGTGAAGTCAGCTACTTGTAGTGGTGTGAAGTCAGCTACAGGCTTCTTTTAAGCCTATAGCACGAATGGGCCGGCTCCTCCGGGAAAGTACCACACCCCCACACAAGACCGACGCCTGA
>JADGIL010004748.1:0-13321 GCA_020352625.1 Cactoblastis cactorum | reverse complement strand
AACAAAATTTTGATCAATTCGTATACTATTTGCAAATATGATTCACTATTTTTTCTGTCTGTATTGAAATAAGTATGTATAAGTCTAGTAGTTATATATATTTTCAATTAAGTTTCCTTTTTCTGGAATTCTTTTTAATTGAATTTTGTGTTTGAAGTTTTATTAAAAACATTATTTACCGTTCTCTTACCTTATGCTTCAGATTAAACATTTTTCATAATCATATGGCGAGGTGGAATTTGAATTTACGGTCATGTTAACATACAGAATACATGTTTTACATAAAGGGTGACCTTTCTATAAAATCCCATAGCCCGGGGAAGGCTTCTTTTACATTTCAATATATCCTTTATTTCTTTTTAATAATATTAAATTTTGCACTACTATGTTTTATGTTCGTTTGGTTTAATGATCCTGAAATATTTGTAAAAGTCCAGGGATGGTTTAGAAGGTGAGTTAATCCCAAAATAGCCAGGGAAGCCCAACAAGTTAACTATATTTATATTCATTTAAAGTTCTCAGACAGTAGACTATTTCGTTCTTAGTTTACGTATTTGAGAATAACTAAAAATAAATAACTAAATTATTTGAAAATAGTTATAGAACATTCAATTCAGAGTAGCATTGACATTCAGAGTGACATTGGCAGTGAATTGGCATTTTGAGCGTACCAACAGTTAAATTATAAAAATAAAAAAATAATGTTATCTTAAAATAACTACTTTTCAAAATACTGAGTGACTCGAAACCGATGAAAACCGATCACAATAGTCTGTTGATAATATAAACTACTTATTAATAAGCATAACGTTCAAAAACATTATGGATTTTTTTTCTACTAGATTATGTTAGTAAGAAGAAATATGGTTTTACACGTCCAACCAAAATGTGTTATGATTAAATGATTATTTACATTGTTGTTCAAACTCCACTCTGCAGATTGCAATTTTAAAGGAGTTTAAAAGAATTAATGAGAATCTTAGCAGCTTACCAAGATGCTAAAGATATAACTACATTCTTTCTTGAGCTTCGCTCTCAAGTTATCTTACTATAAAAACTATTATGACATCATTTATTCTCCAACATGGTTGCAATTTTCAAAACTGAAGGTAAATTAATGTATATCTATACATACATCTTACATATATATACATCGTATATATATGTAAGATTATACATAGATTTCTACAGTTTGTAAATAATTTTTCTATTAAAACTTGATTTTACAAAATACCACTGAAAGAATTCATTATAATCATTTTGAAAAGAACACGTATTACAAAAACAAAACATAAATATTTCAAATGAGCCTCTGGAAAAATGTTAATCATAATTGTTATCTTTAGAAATTGTGACGTCTTTCTGGAAAGGCCTCCCTCCGTAAATAATTTTAACCCTGGATTTGTTGATTTAATTGGTTTCGAGTTCAAACCTAAACAAACGACGACTCGAGTAAGGAATGAAAATTGTGTAACAATTTCTTTGTTTATCTGTAAAGCTTTCATTCTTTTCTATTTTCTTCCTTTATGTTGTACCGTATAAAAAAAAATAACATTGAACAAATTATCTGAAAACATTTGAAATCTCACACAACCAACCAATCTTTTCTAGAACTTATCCTTTGCATATTGATTTATCTCGGGACTTTTATTTAAAATGGAACGCTCTGAAACTGAAGTGTTCATCTGTTCAAACTTTATCTCAGAGTAACGTAAGTCTGTCTTAGGATTTCTTGAATACATGTCGAAACTTGGTCTACAGCTATTATTTCAGCAGTAAATATTTCCAATCTCCATCAGTCTATAACTAAAAGATTGATTTGAAAAATAATTTGTAAGTTTTTGTTCATTTTGGTTTCTTTATATATATATATATATATACATCATATTTATATTTATATATTTTTTATCGTCCTCGCTTACCATTCAGTACAAAATTTCGTATCCAATTAAAACTTTATCGAAATATTTACCAAGGGAAGCTTCCATTCAAAATTTTAATTGATTCCTTCCTTAATATAAATGTATGTTTAATTGAGTTATTATACAATTCGTTCCTTTAGTAAGGTTAATGAGTATTTTGACCATAGTACAAAACGAAGCCTATTGCACTCAGGCCGGGATCGTATGCTTCTCTTTTTACTATGAAGGAGGCAAACGAGCAGGCGGGTCACGTGGTGTTAAGTGATCACCGCCGCCCATAGGCAACTGCAACACCCGAGGAGTCACAGAAGCATTGCTGGCCTTTAAAAAGCCCCCGCCCTCCCCATTTAGGGAGTTGGGCCTCCAGTTCTCCCACTCACCGAACGGAGCATGGCGGTTGATAGCTGCCATTCAGGCGTCGGTCTTCTGTGGGAGTGTGGGCAGTAGCCCCGGACGAGCCGGCCCATTCATAAAAAAGCATGCAGCAGGCCCATACCACCACTACTTCTCTTTGTTTTACTTAGCGCAGCGGCCGCCACCACGGCAAGTGCACCATATGCCTAGTACTACCTGCCTCAGTCAAAACTTTTCTACCAAAACAGCTACACCAAGTAACTAAGCTGAATTAACTAAATTGAAAGCTGAATTATATCAGTAAACAAACAAATAATAAAGAAATATATAGAGACAAATCATAGAGATTGCGTTAGCCCTAAAGTAAGTTCGAGACTTGTTTTATGGGATACTTACTGAAAGATACTATATTTTACAACAAATACATACATATATCCAAGAATCAGGTAAATCATTAAATGATCAATTTTTCCATGACCTGACCGGGGATTGAACCCGGGACTTTATGAGTAGCGCGAGCAGTCAGACTCGTTAACCGTTACACCACGTAGGTCGTAAGCACGTAACAAAACATATTCTTTTTATCTTAGCTCGGCTTAAACTCTTAACCGTGTCAGGAAAGAGGATTACGTAGACAGCTGAAGACCCAATGTACGTTTGAGCGCACCGCACAGCCCACTGGTTCAAAATAACCCTTTATTCAATTTCTCGAAAGCATCACATATAAAACATGCTTTCGAGAAACATTTCTCGTGATACATAATTCTCTGCCATCTTTTATGGTGGTTATTATAAGATAAAAACGTGTTAGTATCACACTGAGCCACGTACGAATGTTATTACATTTTATTTTCCAATAAATTTTATATTATGTCTTGAAATCCCACCATACGAGTTGTATCTGATATTTGTGTTTGCCGCAAGTTTAAAATAAAAACATTTTAAAAATAAATCATAAAACTGTTCCTTTTTATTCTTTAAATTGTGCTGATAGGTACCTACAACCTACATTAAAATTTGAAAGTAAATTCTATATATTTTAATTTACTATATTTATTTATTCATTTCACCAACAGTCGATACAATTATATATGCGTAGATACGACGTAAAAATAGGCACATTCTGATTGCTCGACTACTTAAAGGTAAAGCCAGCGTGCTATGGGGAACAGTCTAGAGTCTATTTACAAGCATTTCCTGCTAAAGATTGATTTTAATTAGTCAAAAAATAAATATGAAAAGCAACAAGAATTGCAAATGTTGAATCTGTTTCTTGAAATTATTTACAAATTTTATAGTTAATTTGTTTAGAAGCTAAGCTAAAATGTCTTTATTAGAATACCATAAGCCGTACTTTTAATAGGTGATTGTCTAAAAATGTGGTTAATTTTATTGACGCGTAATTTATAATATTTCGTAGATTAATATTTTATAATATATAATTATTTTCTTCATTAGGACAGTAACATTATTTATCTAGGGATAGCAAATATTAACCCAACAATATATTCAGGAGCTTAAAAGGTCTGCTAATATTATTTTTATAAGTACGATGATTAACTTTCAGAACGGCAAGCCGCCTTAGGGCCTTCATTATTGCAGTAAGAGTTTGGACACAAAATACGAAAGTAACTATATTCACTTATAATAAAATATATAAAAATAACATACTGATCTGGGAACATAAGAAAAATATAGGATGTGCTAGATACTTTTCGTCCGCGCAGATTGTAAAATTTAATCAAGAGAAAGGGCTTAAAACACGGAATGCTTCACATAGGTAATGAACTAATAACCTTTATTTTATTAGAATCTTTATTTCAGTAAAAGTCCACCATTCAACTAAACCGTCCACCTAATTAAAAGGCAATAAGAAAGCAAAAGTAGTAATGTAACTTTTCAAAATAATGGTTTAATAATATCAAACACGTGTTTATGTAGAATATCATAATTATGTTATAAATACACACATAGTTTGTTACCAAATCAGTAGCTGACATATCTTTATTCCATCTGCCTTATTAATTATACAAATGGAAAACATACTTTGTAAATGTATGTATAAGTTTAATTAGGCAGCTATGAAACTAATAAAATCTTGTTCTCTTATTTTCATAAAATTGACGACTTTTCTACTGTGTTAGCTAGAAATAAGTATGCTGCTATTGTGTATTTAACATATATGCAACATAGATTTATCTACATACGATCACGCTTAGCACGACTTCGTCGAACAAACACCGTATTGTTAACACAGATTATGTTTTGCACGGCCAAGTTATTAAATTAGCTGCAGCAAAGGATGCTTCGACGTCACTTAATTATCAGGGCTTTCCTCGTCTGACTGTAACATAGTCTGGTTTAAAATCGTTATCTACCGGTAGAGTGCATAGTGGTAATGTGGTAGATAAGCGCAGGCCGGGACGAGCGGTTGCGGCGGCGGTACGGCAGTCGTTGTCGGCTGGCAATCGCGGCCACACGTACGCGGCCCGACGCTATCCGCGCTCGCGTCCGCGCCCGCGACCGCTACCGCGCCCGCTGAACCCCGACCTTACCCCAGGTAACTAACAGTGCATTTTTCGCATATTTATCTTACCTGCTTACCCCAAAAATGCAACTCGAACAACCAGAAACAGCTCGAAACAAAAACCAAAACTTTCTATAACACATTTGGAATAAAGACAAAAATTTCTAGTGTTTGTTTAATGGTATTATTTTTGTAGTGGCGACAGATGTTTCTGTAATAGTTTATGACATAATTGTTGTGACAACTATTTCGCAGGTTGTACACGATGTCATTTACGTATGTGAAAATATTTATAAATTACAAGTTTAAACAATTATTCTAGAGTCAGCCAATAGGAATAATTTGATGATAATAAGGTCTTTGCATTCACTTGAGTACTGGAAATAAACTGTCTTGCATACATAAAGCAAAATGCACCATAAAATAATGAGTCATAGAACCCCCGAAAATTATGAACTGCATATGGAAGACAAAAACACTGAAATATTTTTGCAAGACATCATACGATACAGACCATACATAAGATGAAAATTAACAGAGATTATTACCGTCTTCATGATAAGCTTATCATCTGAACCTTGAGATGAGCCAAGTTTTCTTGGTCTTATCAGAATTAATGACATATCACGAGTTAATAAAAATATTATTGAACATTACACAGTAATATTTACGTTCGTTAATGCTGTAAGCTATAAATGAAACCTTTGTAGAGATATTTACAATGGCAATGACATACGACGTCAAAATAGTTTGTAAATGTTTTTAAACGAGAAATCATGAAAATGTTAAAGTTCAACTAAAACAAAGGTATTGGTATAAAACTGACAGCATTGTATTGTAATGCATTGGATATGAACCGTTGTTTTTACACTATAAAATTGATGTTACCATCAGAAATATTTGATGCAGCACTCAGCAGCCATAAGAGAGACACGCCAATCCTATTCGCGAACTATCAATAATATGTACGTACATATGTACAATAATAATGAGATATATTCGTGTTATAAGAAATACCTGCACGGCTGTTTTTTTAAGTTTAGTTCCGTGATTTACCATGACGTTGTTGATGTTAATATTACAAAAACAAGTTAAGCTCATATTTTTTCATGAGAATCCAATCTATTGCGATGATAAGTGAAGATGAACCGTGAACCGATAAATTAATTAATGTACCAAATGTTGTAACTGTTTAGTTCAAATGCTTGTCCAATTTAATAAGTAACTATATTGTGATAGTATGATATGGTGTAAGAACAATATATTTTTGTGCCAGCCACATCTTATATTTGAAGTCATCATCTTTACTTCAGCCCTTTTTCCGCTCATGGTATAGTATAGGTATATCATACAGTACATCATATATGTATATCTACGTGGATAATATACTAAGCTGTAAAAAAAAAACAAATTTCCTTTTACCTTTAACGCTCATAATAGATTAAATTGACAAACTCAATCTCGTTCAAACGATAGCAAATAATCCTACGGATTTTTTATCTCCAGTATTTTCCGTGTCAGTAAATTTATTGATTTGACCGTAAATTTGAATGCAAAGGTTTGTTGTATACCAAGATCTTTCGGATAACTGCCATTTATCTCCGAAATCCGTCTTTGTACTTTACTGAAAATCGTATATATATATGGTTGACTTGACTAAGATCCATTTTGCCATAGTTATACTGTCAATAACTCCGAATTTGTAGAAAAACATAATTATTATTTCCTTCTTTCTGCTTAATATTAAAATTTTTAAGGACAAATATTTTATAATTTTAACTTAATTATGTTGCATTGTTTGACAAGCTTATATCCCTGTCATGTAATACTTATAAATCAAGATTGAAATTCGGTAACTCGTAAATTACAAAGAGCTTAATAGCGCCTGAAGAAATGACGGCGCGTTTTTAAAAAATTCCATGTCATTTAGATTTAGCATTTTTCAGAGCTCAGACTCGAATTTCTTGGTAAATTTAAATCTTATCTTATGAATTTTCCTTTAAGTCTCTTATACAGTGACCAAATCGGTATTTCAGCAAACATAAAAGTGAAAAAAAAATATATAGGGAAAATTCACACAGATTGAGTTACGCCCCAAAGTACGTTCAAGACTTATGTTATAGGATACTAACTCAACGATACTATATTTTATAATAAATACAAATATACCCAGGCCAATCAGGTTATTTTCCTTCATGATCTGACCGGGGATCGAACCCGGGACCTCCTGAGTAGTGGCCACGGAGATCTTCAAAATCCACATAGTATTTGTAATTGTTGGAAATAGACGTTAATTTATATCTTTGCCATAAATTGAAAATATGCATCAAGTGACAAGTAATAGGCTATTTATTGGTAGTAAAGGTTTGACGCATCATAAAATTGATAGTAGATCGTTACAGATGACGCACCCGTTTATTTTTTATATGTACTATCACCTTGTAGCCTAAGCCCACTAACTTGGTAAGTTCCTTTAATTTTTTATTACGGTTTTTATAACCTTTACCCTTAAGTTACGTTCCTTTGAGAAACCTTTTAAACTGTTTGAAATGTAATACAGCTATAGTCCAACATGGATGAGGAAAGCGCAGGTTAAAGAAAGATGGCGTATTGGAAGGGGGCCTATACCCAGCAGTGGGCAGAGAGAGGCTGAAATGATGATAATATTATGTTGTTGGCGCAGTGGTAAATTCCTTGTCTCTCAACTATAAATGAATTTATTTATTTATTATTGTTAGTGTACATTGCTCAAGTAAATTACCTATTTAAGCAAATCTTTAAGTAGACTCTAGCGAAGTCTCACTTAAAAATGTATTTATTCGTAGTATACTCCATTACATGACAGATTTAAATAGTTATGTTAATGAGAACTGTGTACAATACGATGTCACATTTACTGGTGGAAGTTTTAAACATGCTGTTGTCTGAATTTATACCTACTCGTGCATCCTAGCAACACGTCGTATTTCCCAATTAAGTAATATAATGATGTTTTTTTACTATTGTGTCTTAAAATACTGTAAAATACTCTTTCGTGGTAGTCCGAGAGTAAAAAACTAGAAAATACCTGGTACTTTTCCTCCCACGAAAAATTGTGAAAGTCATTCAAGGGTAAGGGCTTAAAATAGAAGATTTTTCTCATAAATAGGGGATAGGCTAGCAACCTGTCACTAATCGGAATCTTAATTTTAGCAATAAGCCCACAATTCTTCTAAGTGTGACCTTCGCTTCTCATGAATCTTGGTTCTGTCTACCCCGTAAGGGATAAAGGATCAATACTCTATCTGTATATGATAATATTAACGTTGTAACGTTAAAATTGGTTGACGTTCGTCTTGAGTGTAAACTTTTTAAAAATAAAGAATTTTTATTTATTCAGGGTTGTATGGAAACACTGTTATTTTGACAGTTATTTTTTCATAAACTTAGCTCAGTAAATTAAAAATTAATGCAAAACATAAAAGTTCTATTTTAGAAAAAGTCAAGATAGGTTGATATAATCCAATCTAAGTTTCGTAAATTTTTAAATAATATGTTTCAATTTTTTTGTTCTGTTGAAGAAGTATTTTTAATATTTATGTTTTTACTTCTAGAGCTCTGTTGTAACTGTGAGTTACTGTACATATCAAAATAAACACATGCAAACATCTAAAAGAAATTCACTCAGTCAGATAAATAACAAATGTTGATTTTAACACTTTCAAAGCCAAAGAAAATGCCGTTTTTCCAACCGTGGCATTAACTTCACATTAATTTCAAAATTTAAAACCTTAAAGATGTTTTCTCTTTGGTTTAAATTTGATTATGAAAATTACGGATAATCTTTATTATCTTATCTCATTACATTATATACCTGACCCTATGGTACAAACGAATGAACAAAGGAAAGTTAATATATGCATATTAAATTATTAATGTGTTTACGAGCCGTGTGAAGACTTCTTGTAGCAGATATTATATGCGGATTGATGAAACACCGATTAATTTATATTTGCTTCATTTTGTTATATTTATCTCGAAAAGGTAATGGTTCCGTACCAATATTTTTGAAAAATGGCAAACGAAATCACATTTTTTGTACGGATGCGTATATTTATTTTAAGATCGATGTATTTGTAATAATGTTGCACTGTTCAAAACTAGGAAATTACATATTTACAAAAAAAATGTGCCAAAACAGCTTTTTTTTAAATAAGCATAACACATCACAAATAAAGTCCCAATATAACTTACTAGACGAATACTTACTTAGTAATAATAAATTTAAATGAATAAATATATATAAAACATCCAAGATTAAGATCAATTGCCAATCTAACCTGACCGAATCCAAGAACTAATTAGAAACGGACAGGCATGTTAGCCACTAAGCCACAGAGATCGCATTTTACCATTAATGGAGTTCATCATAACTTATCTATGTATGCGTGAAATGGAAACAATGAGCTAGTTCACTGGGTATTGTAACTATTGTAGGCACTTGAACAGATTCATTAGGTGTAAAATGGTACTTGATAACATAATGGATAGATACTGGTCATGTTTTCTGTCTCATGAATTTAATATATTTTATTTGACATTGTATTCAATGACATGTAATTCAATTTGTTATGACACTACAATGTAAGTTTGTCCACCTTCATTTTAAGACATAATAATATTTTGTAAATGGACAAAAAATGCTGCAATGGAGTTTGTTTCTCATTTGCGCTTCTTTTCCATTCTTTCTTCATCTTCGCCATTTGCGATTTGGAAGTGGTGATAAAATTATTTTTAAGTAAATTACTGATGAAAGTAGAGTGTACATAGATACATAGTTAATCTCGGGCTCTAAGACTTTGTGGCTGTAAAACATCCGATTATGATAGTATGAATATGTAGAGTGTAACTGTGTAACATGCACCCCTATATAGAGTGGGGAAGAGAAGTTGATGGTCATAAAATTAAAAAAAAAATCCCTCAAAGTTATGGCAGCTCGGCTTTGGAATGCGCTTACTAAAGATACTAAAATGCACCTTTTTCTTTTAAATATAGGCTCTTGAAATCTTATTTGGCTAATTATAATTTTTAGATAATATAATATTTCTATTGATAATCAGTCATGTGCTATGGCACGGATAAACATATTTATTTTCTCTCAATTTTGTGTACGATGTACGTAATATCTTCTACCTATTATTTTGTATCATTCCTTTCATTCTATCGCTCGTTGAGTGAAAGAGATCCCTTCATGGGATAAGTCCGCCATTCTATATAATATAATCTTTAAAATTGTTTCCCGTGTTTTGTTTACTGTTTGGTGTACAATAAAGATATTACAAACAAACAAAAATAAGGAAAGTAGCATTTTAAATCGTAAGATCTCTAGTAATCGGATATAAATATTAAAAGTTCATAGAGAAGGGATATAGATTGAATCGTTATCTGAAATGTATTCAGCAGAAGCTATGGTAATATTTTCCGGCTTCAAATGCAATCATGAAATTCAGAGTGGGCAGACCTATCGCAGGCCCGTGGCCGTGGTATGAGTTACGAGACCATCCCGTGCCTTTTTGTTATAATATTTTAATAGCTTTTTATTCAATCGTTTTTGAATTTATGCTTAAAAATATAAAATAGGGTTTACATTGAAGTTTTAAGTGCAAAGAAATTGAATTATGAGTCAATAAATTTGAGAATGTTTATCTATAAGAATATAAATATCTGGAAAAACTGAGCGGTACTTGTGAATTTAAGTTATCTGATGTTTAGTCTAGTTTATACATATACTGCCTACATTTTATAAGGCCAGCAACGCTTCTGTGACCCCCCGGTTGTTGCAGGTGTCTATGGGAGGCGGTGATCACTTGACATCACGTGACCCGCCTGCTTGTTTGCCTCCCTCTTACATAAAAAAAAATAAATATATTGAGACAATTCACAAAGATTGTTAGTCCCAAAGTAAGTTCGAGACATATCAATATCAATTAAATTTATAGATAAATATCTAATACCCAGGACTTTTAGAGGAAGAACATTATCATCTAGAACTGACCGGTAATCGAATTCGTTATAGCAGACTTAGCAGCGGAGATCGACTAAAGTCGTATACTCTTTCCTCCCTGAGACATCTTGAGATATTAAATGCTACGAAAATGCTATCAGTAGCTTTAAGAGGGCTTTCTTAAAAAATTATATCTGTTATTTTGTTTAAGGCGGTTTACCGTGACACATACTTGCTTTAATCCTTTTTCTAATTATACGAAAAACTAAAATTGTTAATTATTATTGTATCACATAATACGAAATTTAAGTATTTCTATAAAAATGCATATAAAAATGCGTAGCTTTGTTAGGACTAGCGAGATTATTTAACTTGTTATATATTTATCAATCTACTTTGTAAGAGTTACGTAGGTATAACTAACACATCTAGAAACATTAAAATTACTATTCGTGATAGATTTTCCGTAACGTGTACCAAAAAGCTTACAGCGTAAAAAAGTCTAAATCATCGGATAATTATGATATAAAAATTAGATTTTACAAAGTGAATAAGTATCTAAATAAAACAAAATTTTTCCGCGAACTAATTTGCCTGCTGCAGACATTTCCAATGATCAAATATTCGGCCTATGTTTATGATTACAACTCTCATTCCCAGCATTGTGTGTTGTTTCATAATGAATCTTTGCCTTTTCCTGTGTTTTATCCCATGTCAAATGTCTACTTATTTTTATAAATAGAAAAGAATAACATCCTTTTTGTTCTTGCCGCATAATTTAGTTGTTATTGCATCATTTTCCTTGCGTTGTTTCTTTTTACATTTTCATAATTGGCCGAAATGTTTTTCAATAGATATACAACAGGGTTTAATTTCTCTGTTGCTAGATATTTTGTTGCTTCTTAAAAATAGTCAATTATCTTACAAGTAACGAGGATTACATAATTTATTTACATGTTCGTATGATCACTTCGTCATTATTTTTATTGCAGAGATTAACAGTAAGTTATGTGTATGGAGTTTTCTGGTAAATTAACCTTCATCCAAACTTTTGTATTTCAGCCAAATAAGGCCTTCTGCACATAGTTTTTTTTAAGTATAAGAAATAACTTCATATCATATTACTGTCACATATTCAAATATTATTCAAACAATAATAAAAATAGTGGGCTTATTGGTGAAAAAACTTAAATTTAAAAATACTAACCATCACCTTTCTGAAGAATTTTTTGTTTAAGGTATTTAAAACAGAAGCAGCTAGTACTACGTGATAAGCTGCTAGATTAACGTAAAAAAATCATAGTTTTCCTATCTATACATACATAATATAATAGAACTGTAAGCAAACTGTACATGGGGTGTATTAAGAAAAAGCAATGTGTATTTGTAAGACCTATAGAAGCCAAATTGATTAATTGATTTTTTAGATTTTGTATTTATCTGTTTGCAAAAACTACTAAATGAGATTTAAAGCCGTTTTCGCGTTAAAATTTAGCGTTAGTTCCATCTTGATACGTCACTTAGAACCCAATATATTAATATGTTTGTTACATGCGGCGGAAGTCGCAGGCATAAACTAGTATACAAATATTTACGTTAACAGTAGGTAGAGATAAAATTTTTGAGTCTTATAAATTAAAAGGGTGAGTCATTCAATGTTATCATAACCGAAAAAATACATGAAATTGCTTTACAGTGAACACCTGTTGAACACTCGCGTATGGTAAACATTATATTTCAGAACAGATACTGGTATGTTTTTAATTTTTATAAAAGGTACTTTTTATATTATGTCGAATGGTAGGCGTAATGACGGTATGAGATTATTTCAATTACAATATTACATGCTTTTATAGGAACAATTGTGATGATTTTTAAAAAGGCGTATACAATTGACTTTTTGCTATTGTCATGATAATCTACCAAAAGATTGCTGACAATTGATTTTCAATATTTTTATATCCATGATCTATTTTGTCTGTGAAGGGATTAAGGGCTATCCCTTTCCAATGCAATTCGCAATGCAAGCTACAGACTACCAGCATTTCGAAAAAATTTAGCAGCGTGGCGAAAAATATCTCAATCAGTTTTGGTTCCTATTATGTCAGAAGGGCTTTGATTAATTATTTAATTTGTCTATCCATCTATCTGATTTAATACGTGTAGGTATAAGCGTATTAACCAGATACATATTTAATTAGATATAATCCAAAACGTCAAATTTCACTATTCAGGCTATTAATATGATAATATAATTATTCTATTTTCCTCATTTCTTATGGGTTACTAAATATCAGTGGAAACTACTCAAAAACTTCTTTTTCAATGATTAGTTCGAAGAGAATTTACGCAGTATTGAATCTAAGAACAAAATCCCCATTATCCAGTGTACTCGTATATCTGGTTGAATTCAGCTTAGGCAGCCAATCACGGCTCTCAAATTGGAAGAAAAATACATAGTAAGATAGTAGGATAACTCCATATAATAAGCCATTCACTGCTGAATAGAAAATCACTAGAATGATCTTTACGGAA
>JADGIL010004746.1:0-23980 GCA_020352625.1 Cactoblastis cactorum | reverse complement strand
AGCCGGCCCATTCGTGCTACAGGATAAAAATAAGCCTGTAGCTGGCTCCACACCACTACAAGTAGTGGCTCCATACCACTATAAAAAGTTTTAGACATTGGCACA
This sequence comes from Cactoblastis cactorum, assembly GCA_020352625.1. NCBI lineage: Eukaryota > Metazoa > Arthropoda > Insecta > Lepidoptera > Pyralidae > Cactoblastis > Cactoblastis cactorum. The sequence goes on along the minus strand of JADGIL010004746.1, from coordinate 23,875 downwards.
GAGGCGTCACACGTAACAAGCGTAACGTAACGTAACAAGCGTAGAAGACGAATGACTACTATTTAGTCGCAAACTTACCAACAATATTTGTCGAATGCTTTTCTTATGTGCTCTCGGTAAATATTTGACTATTAGGAAATATCATACTAATATTTTATATGTGANNTTTGTTTGTCCGTCTTCCACGTCGAAACGGAGTAACAGATTAGTGTGATATTTTTGTGGGGAGATAGTTCAATGGAGAGTGATATAGGCTAATTTTTGGCTCTTTCTAATCCCCCACCCTCCTAAAATTGGCACGAGCGAAGCCGCGGGAAAACTTAGAGCTATGAATTTAAGTGTATATTATTTTTAATTTTTGCATTGTATTCGCGAATTAATATTTAATGAAAAAAATAATCATGAGTCAAAAACAAAGTTTTTAACTGTGTGTCGTCTGTTTCAGAGGTCAAAGTCCCGCCGAAGCGGACCTCAATCTTTTGGAGACCGCAAGGAGATGCGAGCTATACGGTGAGTGCACTCCGCTAGATTATACTTTCAGATTACTGATTAATTCAATTGGGATTTGGACAGTTTTAAAAGATCAGTAAATATCCTATCTTTTGTCTCTTTTTATCCACCCATCTCCCTAAAATAAATAGTTCAATAAATAAATCTAGCTTGGCTTGGACTTATTAAAATTAATAAAAGGCTTGACTCAGCGTGCGGTATAACATTCCTCTGAATTCTATACCGCACGCTGAGTGAAGCCGTCACAGGCTATGTAGAAACGCCCTTAATTACAGCATGGCTCCTATTGACATAATTATTTCTTGATTATAAATGTGTTTTCTAAAATAAAAAATAAAAATTATTCGTCTCCATAATAATGCAGTTATTCTTATTGGCAAAATACAGGTTCTTTTGGTTTGGGAATAAGAGAATTCATGTAAATAACAAAAAAGAAAAATATAATTACATTACAGATTTAAAATAACTATTAGTGTACATATATTTCTAAATATTGAGATACTAAAGGTGTCTGAACTAGGATATAAATCATCCTGTGTTTCATGTATTTAAAAACTAAGAATACATGTGAAATAAACAATTAGGGAATAGTCAAAATAGGTTTGCTATATACAATAAAAATTAAAAAAATACATTCTTAAAACGTACTTTAGTCAACCTGCCGGATCTTCCGTAGTGGCGTCTAACAATCAGGATACAGATAGGTTTATTCCTAGTTTGGTTGTGGGATTGGACCCGCTTAGTAACTGTATTACCAAAATACGTATGTACATAACATGTATTATAGTCAATAAAATATTATTTGTTTTTTTAGTACTTACATGTCTTGAATATTTATCTATACATTATAAAATATAATATAGTTGAGTTAGTATCTCATAATACAAGTCTCGAACTTACTTTTGGACTAACTCAATATAAATTCTGTGTGAATTGTCCCTAATTATTTTTTGAAAAATAAAAAATAATTTAATTTAATTTTTAAAAAAATATGGTAATATATTTTTTCAGGTATAAAAATGCACCCAGCAAAGGATCACGAGGGTGTGCCGCTCAACCTGGCCGTGGCTCACATGGGGATCGTGGTGTTCCAGGGCTACACCAAGATCAACACGTTCAGCTGGGCGAAGGTGCGCAAGATATCCTTCAAGAGGAAGCGGTTCCTCATCAAGCTGCATCCCGAGGGCTGTGTGAGTGGCTTCTTTACTTTCTTACTATATCTGACTTACCACATTACACGTAGAGTATATTTCTGTAGTTTACTTTTCATAAAAAAAAAATTGCTTTAGGTTTAGGGTTTAACAATTTAATTGCGTGTCTAAACGTGTCCTATAACTTTTTTTTGAAGCAGACTCTTGAGCTAAGAATGTGAAAGCTTAATTTTCCTCTTTTTTTATACGCATTTTTGAATAATAAAAACTATTTGTTTTGTTCTCCAATAGAACTACTATCGCGACGTGGTGGAATTCTTCTTCGAAACGCGCAACGAATGCAAGAACTTCTGGAAGAAGTGCGTGGAGAACCACGGCTTCTTCAGGTGCTCCAGTGTGCCGCGCCCGCCGCGACACAAGACCAGGGTCATATCTAGGGGATCCTCTTTTAGGTACGTATTTTTTAGATATAAACTAGCTGTCTAATTTGGGGGGAGGGGTAGAAAAAGTAAAAGGCCTTTGTTATGTCATTTATTTATTGCGTTTCATATTGTACATAAAAAAGTTATAACTACAATAAGTAACTTACTAGGCACAATATGAACCCTGTCGTTAACATAAAGAGAAAAGTTGGAACGGCGGGCGGACGCAAAATAAAATATTGATCGTTGCTAAATACAAAGCCTGTCACTCACCAGCACTTCAAATAACTCCACATAAAAAAACACACTAATCCGTTGCCCCGTTCTGACTGAAATACGGACAAACACTCTTTCACATTTATAATATTAGTATTAGTATATTATATACGAATATTATTATTATTATATTATATACGTCTCCCTTCCATATTACATCTGAATTCTTAATATATTTTGGCATTTCTTCTCATTAGTGGTCGTTCCGAAATGCTGATAGTCTGTAGTCTGATTAAGTTATATATGTTTATTAAATAATGACGTGATAATTAGACCTTCACCCTGTCCCTGTGTTACTAATTTCTGAATTAATATTTTGATTTCGAGTTCTAACTTAATATTTATTCTTGTACAGGTATAGCGGCAAAACGCAAAAGCAGATAGTCGAGTTCGTCCGGGACAACTACGTGAAACGACAGACATTCCAGAGGTACGGCTCGCTTCTCACAGCACCTTCCAGACGTAGCACTGAATATTGCATGCTTTCTGAACCGGCTTAGTGAAATTATAGCTTGTACAGTCTTGTGTTTTGTTTGGTCATCAACTCGATTATTTTGGTGAATGTTGTATTAATAGCCAAATGTGCGTCTTTATGTTCTTAACCAGTGGGTTTTTTTTTTCTTATATGTAAGAGATTTAGGCGTTGTGGGATTAAAATAAGCACTCAAGTGTTGAGATGTCAATTTTTACAAAGTGTTTTACAAGTGTTTACATTTAAACTTTTAATAACGATTTATAAGTGGAAGGAAGAAAGGTAAATAGTTTATTTGGTACATAATATCAATGGAAACTAAGTTGACAAAAATAAAAAATGCACCAAAATGGCTTTTGCCCTTTTATAAAGATCTTTTGTGAGGTTATATCACTAATTGATTTATTTTTTTCATGTTAGCCCTTTGTTAGTGTGGTTTAAATTTAAACAGTGTTATTAAGATAAAAAAAATTTGGCATATGTTTCATTTTTGTAACGCTTGAGCCCAAAATGGACTTATTACTATACTTAATTACAATACTTGGTGTATGAATCCAAATAATAACATCATTTGAACGATGGCCAATCAGAGCACTGACATATGTGTAGTCATTTAGTTATTTCTTAGCTTTATCTTAACTAAGAAAATGGATGTTTATTATCCTATACTGTAGCATATAAGTAGCATCAATTTTTAAATGGTAAGTGATAAGCATGGGCTGGGGGACACTAGCTTTTGGTTTTGTCTTGTGGGCGTTTGTGTGAGAGACGACAAACTAGACGCGCGATGCATGTACAAAAAGTCCCTAAAAACGATTATAACCGGTTAGCGAGGCTTCCAATAGTTGTATATCAATGGTGGTTAGAATATTCGAGCATGTGCTGTATCCGTTGAGACTTTCGCTTCTTCCAAGAGTTTATTGGCTAACCCATGAGTTTTTATGAGCGATAAGCGACGATTTCGGGATGGAAATAGTATATATATTTATTATCTTAAAAGAAATATGTTTAAAAAATAGCGCAGGCTATTCAAGAGTTATCATCGATGAGGGTTACATCACTATTTCTAGCCTAAATGAGAAATAGACAGAAACATCGCCGCTCGTCGCTCAGTATCCGTGGGTTGCCGCTAGATGTCGCGGTCGACGACGCGGCGATCGGTCGGAGGATGGTGTGTTCGGTTTTAGGGATTTTTTTTTCTCAACACGAGTCTACGCTCCGTATCCTTGTAGTATTTATTCAGCATCATTCCCAGTCTATGTCACTCGAAACCCTACACGCTTGCAACACATAGTTTTGACACTTTTGAAATTTATACAAGTGTTGCGCTGTGTATCCCCTGTGTTATAAACAAAGCACAGTTAATGTTTCGGAATTGTTAATTCCCTGCACTACCCATTGTTTACAATATTTTTTAAATTGACATTGTATTTTATGCCTGTTTTGTGAATCACCTTTTACGACTGTTAAAAATGTCTCAGTAGAGCCAAACTCTGAGACAGTAGTGATATACGTCACTTGTTGCTAATTTTGTTAGTAATTTTATGGACCTGTCAAGCGCAGTAATAGAAGACAACAATTAATCTGTCGCTTGATTGTGTAAGGTTGAGATTTATATGTATGTCCAAAGTTTTGCCGAATTACTTTGCCAAAAAGTTTATGGCTAATTGTGACTTGGTTATCTATGCATTATGTTAAATATTGGCTCAACTACAGGGGCGGAGCGAGGACCTCTATATTATATGGTCGAAGTAAATTGTTTGATACATCAGCGGTAAAAGTCGCGTGGATTTCACGTTCTGTCATAAAAATATTCTTCGCGATCTCGATTGGTGAATATGTTATGCGTTGCGGCCATAGTTTAGATTAAAAAAGAAAAGAGTGGTTACATATTTAATTCCCCTCGTAAGGTAGACGACTTATTCCCGCGTTGTATCACCACCCTCCGGCAATGGAAAAAGTGCAATTTTCATAGGCACAAACATTTTAGAAAATACAGAACGTCGTGACGTAAGATTAACGTTAAGATTCTATAAATTTGCACAAAAAGTAAATTTATACTTTGTCACTGCGATTTATAGTTGTATTTTGGGATACACAATACGGACTGCGTAGCTAATAATTATATGACTCGCCATAAAATCCGCGAGAAGAAGATCGAATTGGCACGTGAAATCAGTGCGGTAAAACCATTACATCTCTTACCTGTACCAGGTTATAATGTAGCCAAAAGCTACCGTAAGCTGTGGTACACGTAGAACGAATTATTTCACATCAAAACAGGACTTTAAAATATGATATAAATACGTGAAATCGATTTTGCCGAATCATTCCAACCCTTACGCGCGTACGTCTATAAAGATCGAGTTACAATTGTAACATAAAATCATCATTTGGTATCAAAGCGTTAAAATTGAATTTCGAATGAACACGTGAAATCGACGCGGCCGAACCATTCCAACCCTTACGCCTCTGACGATAGAGTGTAACCAAAAGCTGGTGTCACCATCCTCTGGCCGGTCGCAGGTCGGGCTCGTTTCGGGCGTCGCGGTCGGCGGGCGGGTCGCGCGGCAACGTCTCCTCGCACGCGACCACGCCGCTCAACGCCAGTCTCTCCGCGCATCCGCTGCTGCCGCTGCCGCCCGGCTCTGATGGTACGTACGTCTTCTCAATCGGCGGGTTTGTAGCACATTAATGAGGTTTACAGATTCAAATATTAGATAGAAAATTGATTTAAATTTCAGGTTACGATTTTAGGCTGTAGTTAAAATATTTCTAGACATAATTATAAATCTGATACAAGGTTTAGCTATAATGAATAGAACTTCGACTTCAAAAAACTTCGTTGTTAAATATACGTTCTTATTTAAGAGATAAATAAAATTATTGGGACTTATGACACAGGTTGAATTAGCTCCAAAGTAATTTTGAGGTTTGTGTTTATGGGATACAAAATCATTTGCTGTATTTTGGGCTTTTCTTTTACTTTTTGTTTAGACACGACGCCCTCCATGTTTTTGGCTTGCCTTTTCAAGTAATTTGTTATTAACATTACTGTTGAATTGCAGCGATTTCTCTGGAGTGGGACAAGCAACCTCACTACCTGGAGGCTTCTCTGATGATGAAGGGCTACACGGCGGAGGAGGCGCGGGAGGCGGCGCGGCGCCAAGCGCGGCGGCCGGCGGAGGGCGCGCCTCGCCCGCCGCTCGCAGCTACCGCCTATGCCACCACGAGGGACAAGGTACGCCGCCAGCCTATCCTCCTCGCGAGTGGCCTTCTCTGCCTTCTGGTAAGGGGGCGAGGCGACTGGTCAGGACTGGGCCCTCTGCAGTGGCAGTTCTCTTGTCCTCCTTTTTTCTTCGTTGTGTATTTATAGCAATTGACGAACGAGACTCGGCGGTTAGATGGTTGTAGTGGATCGCACCAATGGAGTACAAGTTCTGCGTCGTGATCCTCCATCAGACTATTGCTGACCAATTTAAATGTGCAAGTACTCACCGTCTCTGATGATTAAAAATGCAAGCTCATATCACCGAGAGGATAAGGTATATCTTAATAGTGGGCACTAAATAAAGCCTTTTACAGTTAAACTAAGTATTTTATGTTATGTGCATTTTTGAGTATTTTGAAGTGCAAAAAATCATGACCACCTTTATTATTAAGAAAATCATTCGCAAAGTAATTTATAATATCTATGATAGTCAGTTATGACCAAATTGATATGCAAATTATTACCTGAAGTCTACTCGTACTTAATATTAAAATAATTTAGCGATATGCCTTATTGTAGGCGTTTAAATATGATGACGTCACGCTTCGCAAGTCACACGCAATAGACATTGTTTTTGTTTCTTTCAGCTGTCAAAACTGTACTGCAACCAAATAGTAAGAGCCTTTTATGAATTGGCCTGTTCTATAACTATTATCTTATATTACGATGTCATTTCTAACTCTTTCATGTGTCTTCGTATTTCTTCGTCTATCATCTATGTATATACATAAAAATTGAATGTTTGTCTGTATGTATTTTATATATTCGTAAACTATGCATTTGATGACGTGATCTTAAGCAAAGCTGTTATGCATGAGCCCACGTAGGTTTCTAAGGAGGTAAGACCAATTTTTGCCAGATGGCGCCACTAAATTCCACGCGATCGAAGTCACGGGCACAGCTAATTGAAAATATTTTTCTGTCATTCCATCAAACACATATTCGAACTTTGTGCACAAAACTCATGTTACTAATTTATAGGTGACGGTATTTTTATACAGACGTTTATTTTTCGGTTTTGGGCATGGTTATCGTTTATTTTGCGATCAAATCATCATCGGTGTAAGGTTTTATAATAATTTCGCCTCAATGTTTGGTATGAATCTTATGATGTATCTTTATGATGTGATCAACGCTGTAGCATTGTTTTTGTTCTTGTGAGTTAACAGGAAAATAAGTTACAGCTTTGGATTTATTTGGCCTGTTATTACCTTGTTATTGAGATAAAGTATTAAGTTATGAATTATTTACTGCTAAAATAACAGTTAAACTACAACACACAAATGTGTTCTAACGTCAATATCGGGCATAAATGTGTAATAAAGATAATTACAAGTATTTGAATTTTTTAACATTTAAATTTTATAAATATATCAAAAAAAAAATGCTACATACGTTCCGAATAAAGTCCGAATGAATGTTGTACCGCACTGTCACTCTTTGCACCGCTCACTTGCGTTTGCCGTCTCGCTCACTCACCAGCCCGTGTCTTGCGCAGGGAGCTCCAGAACTTGTGACCCATGCCGAGGTCAATCATCATCCTACACAGGATTCGCCTCTGCCTCATCGGACGACGACACCATTGGTCAGTACCTATTCATTGTGTTTACATTTACAGATATGTTTTTCGAAGTTTTGAATTTGTATTTTATTTTTATTTAAAAAGTGTCTTATTCGATTCAATTCAAAATATTAATTTCAGACAGAGTCCATATCATGCTAGTAACGATATTAACTTACAAAACTGGTGTTAGTAAATAAGAGTTTATTAAATTAAAAAATGGGCAGGTTCGCTTGGTTGTCTATCATTCTTGCACTATTAAATAATGTTTGTTTCAATATGATAAGATTCGAGAATACTAGTAACGAATTCTTCCTTCGTTTTATTTTGAATCAATTGTGTTTATGTGTTAATAAACGATGTTTTCGCACCGGGCAGGTTTCTCCGGAGAGTACATGGAGCCAGGCGAGCTTGGGTCGTGCTCCAGCTGGTCGCGCGCGCGCGCCCACTCCGCCACCTCGTGCCCGCCCAGGTCAGACCACCACCACCACCACCCCCGCCACTGCCACGCGCCCTGCCGACACAGAGCCCTCCCCTAACCTCTACCCCGACTTCCTCCTCGCCAAACAGCCCAACAGTTTCAAAAAGTCTTCCGAACGCCTCGAATACGAACTCTCCCAATGCAACATGTATTCAGCCTGCCCGTCGAGATCATCAAAATCCAGCCATTCGGGCTCGTTGCTTGTCGAAGACGGATCGGAGGCACCTCGCGCGAGAGTCGTCTACCGTCGAAGCGCCAGCTGCCGCAACCTCCGAGACTTCAGCTTCGACGAAGCGGGACGCGCTAAACGACGACGCGACACACGCAGCATGCTCGCAGATCTAGACTCCTACTACCCCGCGGGACGACGCGTCGATTCCCCTGTTACTCGGTACGACGACGCACGCACACTAGCCTTCGTTTTAGGTAACAGAGGCTCGATAGAATCCCAACGCGAGATGATTGGCCGCACGTATTCGTCCAGTTTTCCGGGCGCGATCAGCGAACCTAGACTTGATATGCCTACGTTTGTCCGCAGCGGATCTCAAGACGATCTGTCACACGATAGTTATGAAGTCATCGAGCGTTCCGATGATGAATCTGAAAATCCGCGTTATGCTCGCGTTCGCCGCCGATCATCGGTCGCTCACACTCGCTCTTGTTCGTTAGACTCGGGCAATGATTTGCCATCCGATGACGACCAATCGCTTTCTCACATGTCCGAGTGTGACGATCAAGAGGTGGAGCCGAACTTAATCGGCTTAAAATATAGAAGTGACAACGATATCCCGCTCGATCCGTTCTTAATCGATGATCCCAGAGTACTTCCTCGCGAAAAATTATCTGTGAGGTCCGACGGTAGCTTTTACAAAGAAATCAAACGAGCTCTCGGTTCACGAACCTCTAGTCAGGAATCTAAAAGCGATATCTACGATTCCAAACATTCAAAAAGTAGTGCTGACAGCAAAAAGTCACGTGATAGTGTCTATCATACTGATAGTAAGAAATCTCGTGAAACTTTAAAGAGCAAGAGTTCGGACAGATCTGGTTCTAGGACGTCTAGCCAGGGTTCTAAGTCTGATTATTATGACTGTAAGAAAAATTTGTATGAGCCGGACGAGATAAGCATAAGACGTCGGAGCGTTACAAGCATCCAGAACGCTTATATAGATCCGTTCGAGCCCATATCTCCTTCGTCTAGCCCTGATTCCACTAAAGACTTCTTTGACACTCAGTCTACTTTCATCAGTATGGAGAAACCTGAATATAGAGAGAAAACGTTATTCGATAAATCGCACGAGGATCTCATCGCAAATCTGGCAAATTCTCCAAATTATTACCATATTCCTACACCATATTCTACATTTCCTAGCAATAGCAAGCACAAGGATCATAGTCCAATGCATTCAGCTAGCTTGCAGAATGTGGAACTTGATCAATATGGAAATTATTCTGATTTGAGTCCTCCGAAGAAAATTGACGAGTTTTCTACCGAGGAAGAAGATATGCCTCCGGCTACGACTCATATTTGGCCAGAAAAGATAGCAGGTCTTGATACGGAAATAGATAACAGTCGAGCGGCTAAAATACACAGTTACCAACGTCGTCGTTCTTCAGATACAGTTTTTAGTTTTGACAAAGAAAAGATTGAATCGCTAACAAGATCTATCAGCAAAGAAAATGCTCCTTCACACCTTGTGAAAGAATCTTCAAATGAATCAGACGTTAATGTTCGCATTTTACCAGCAATGGATAGTATTGAATATACTAAGAATAAAGTAAAAGCTGCTGCATTACAATCAGGCTCACCTTCGATACTACAATCAGAATTTGACAAAAATATGCGTGGCAAAGTTCACACGCATATAGTAAGGAAAGAAAACTTAAAGGAAGAATTGATGGCTAAAACTCATTTCGATGAATATAATCCTAAGCTTATTCTTGAAACTAGTTCAAGCAGTCGTCTGACAGATACAGCTGTTCCATATGCTCACCCGACAGTCGAGCGCACTAAAAGCGATCCCAACAGTTTGGCAAATAGACCACGTTTCAGTAGTGTGAACTCCAGAAGGCATGTCCTAATGCACCAAAAGTCGATAGATCTAACTCCAGCAGAGTCAAGTGACGAAGATTATATATTCCGGCAAATACCTAGTGCTCCACCTATTGCGACTAAAAGATCTCATTTTGAATTGCCTTCTAGGCATCCGGATCACGTGCGTCCTTTTGATTTACCTAAAAATTACTTTAAAGAGTTCGATGCTTTTAAAGCAGGAATGAAGGATAACAAGAAAGTAATAGACGATGGTTATGATATTCCTTATGTATTACATAAGCGGCATGTCATGAACGGAACTGCGCCATCGCCCATGGATGACGGAAGGCAACAGCCGCCAGATATTATCATGCTTCCACCGCAAAATGGTAGACATATTGTAAACGCTCACCCGCGGTGCAAATACCATGACCATCCAAAGTCACCGCGCTCGCCTAAGTCACCAAAGTCGCCGAAATCACCGAAATCTCCTAAATCACCAAAGTCTCCGAAATCCCCTAAATCACCAAAGTCGCCAAAATCGCCACGGAATAGTATACAAGTAGAACATACTTCCAAATTTTTAGAGGTTGAAAATCGCGACTTTCTGTTTACGCAGAATATTGATCTATCTAAAGTCGATCCTGTCACTTTGGAAGTAGATAAGAGTTGTCAATTACAGCATTTGCCCAGTCCAAAGAGAGATATTACTAAGAATCTGGATCCAATTCTGCTTGAGACTTTAAACTCTAAGTTGAGTCAGATAGAAAGTGATTCGGCTACAAGTTCAAAAACTGATAGTATTAGACAAGAACCTCAGTTTCCTCACGAGATAAAGTTTGCAATCAATGGACGTAACATTCAACAACCGCCAATATGTAAAGAGCCAAAACCTATGACAGCTGCTGAAAAGCTACGAGCAGATATCAAATCAAGATCTGATAAACTACCGCCCAAAAGAGGAACCAAGGGCCGTGGAACTGGAAAGAAAGGAGCAGGGGGTAAAATAAAGAATAAGAATAGCAGTAAGATAAGAATTACTTCGTTCTCTTCGGATGATGAAAGTGTAGATTCTGACGACGTGTTCGGCACAGCAGAAGCAGCCCCAAAATTGGAATTTTCACCTCCGCAATCGCGTAAAGATCTGGAGCCAATTTTGCAACTTGAGTATGACAAAATCACATCAGGTGCGTGGCATCGAGGACAGACTATGAGTTCTACAGAAATAGAGGGCTCACCACCTCAATGTCGAAAATTAGCTGAACTGGAAGCTAAATATAACCCCCAAGTATTGGATAGCGTGAGCGCCAATACTACAGAGTTAAGAAGGATTTCCGAACGTTCCATTTCGATTCCTAGCTCTGAAGATGATGTTGCTATTAAAATACCAGATATTAAACAAGTAAGCAAAGAAAGCTCTCCATGGGAATATAATGAAAATATCCCATCTCCAATTTTAGAAAGTACAGAGTTTTTGAAATCAGATGATGAACATTTAGCTGACATAGAAATACAGAAAGTGACTGGATTACGAAGTCAATCTGAAGGTAAAAATGAAAATAAAGACGAGAAAAAAGATCCTACGAAACTTGATATTAAAAAGAGTTTACGCGATGAGTTAATTTCGCCTATGCTTCGCAAATCTGGTGGAACTCCGATACTTTTTGCACACGCACGACTAAATCTTTCTGAAGGATCAGTATTTTCACTACAAAGACAGAAGGCCACTCAAGATTCTCCTACTTCCGGACGTAGAGCAAAAAGCTTAGATACTCCTGTTATTCAATTACACAGATTGCCGCCTATGAATGCATTTTCATCTAAAGATGATACAGTGGAAGATATTAATGAAGAAGGCGAAATATTGGAGGAAAAGTCTTTAATGGATGACAAAACTACTAAAACAATTACAAATAAAGATACTATTGATAAAATTGAAGAAGTTGATGAGGAGCAGTCGGGTGAACCCCCTCAAGAAATTAAAGCAGTCGTGATAGACAATGAGGAATTACAGTTGTTGGAAGGTTTAGTAGAGCAAAGACGGCCTCGATCATTCAAACGAAGATACGATTTGACAAAACTTAATTCTCAGGCCAAATCGCCTTCACGTTCTCCACTTAGTAAATCACCTATTTCACGATCTCCTATATCAAAATCACCTTCTCGATCTCCTACATCATCTTTGAATTCTCCTAGAGGTAGCATTCGTAAGCTATCAGATTTGAGCGAAGATCAAATTGTACCAGACATTGAAAGAATAAAGCGCAAAGAGAAAAAGAAACTCACGCTCAAAACCAAACCAGAAGATAAACAGAAGACTAATGGCAAGCTTAATAAAGGAGGTTCTTTGGACACTAATGCCACTAAAATAAAAGCATTACAAACTCAGAAGTCTTTACCGTCATCACTGAAAGAGCGACCAGATTTCCTAACAGTACCTCCTCTTGACATAGCGCGTGCTAAAAGTCAAGAATTGGAGCAATCTGAACGGAAAAAACTGGCAAAAGAAAGGTCTAAATCTCTTGAAAAGATGGAAATTAAACGTGGTGGAAGTAAAGAGAGAACAAAGTCCCAGGAAGACAGTGATACCGAAATAGCTAAACGTAAAGAAAAACAACAAATGCTTTTTGAAGCGGCATTAAAACAAACCAAAACGTTAATCAGTCCAGTTAAAGACACCATGCCACCATTCCCACCACCAGAGGATAAGATACTGGTAAAGACGGAAGGAGACAAAATAATTATAGAGACCAAGATTAGTAGCAAAGCTGAAGATCATGTGTTTATTGCTAAATCACCGAAGAAACTTGATAACAAAATTGGTGGCAAAATAAGCAGGAGTTTTGAAGATCAGAAAACATCTAAAACAAGTAATAAAATGAATAAGAGTATGGATGATAAATCGAGTCAGTCCTTGGAAGATAAGTTTGATGATCTAGCCACTTTACAGAAGTCTCCCAAGACACTATCAAAGAAGCAAGAATTCAAACAGCAAATTGAAGGAAAAGTTGTATATCAAAAGATACACCCTAGTGTTAAATCTAAAAGTTTAGATAGAAAAGCAGATATTCATCTTGATGCGGCAGCAAAATCAAAAAGTCTTGATAGGAATTACGTAACTCCACAGACAGAAACACATCCTGACGTTGCAGAGAAACACTTCAAACAAGAAATTGTGAAAGTAGACGTACATCCGACTGTTAACGAAGAACCAGAAACTGCAACTAAAGATATCGAAGTAAAAGAGGTATCGCCTTCGCATAGTTATAAAACTGAAGATGATTCTTCTATCGAATGGATGACGAGTTCTCAACATACAGTCATTGAAAACGATACGCAGACTGTTATAATTGAGCGTCGTAAAATGGATATTTATAATAAACAGAGAGAGTTACAAGAAAGTAGGAGCAACCAAGATATTCATGATTTGGTAACTGAAAGGAAACGTGAAGTAGCACGTTTGACAAGTGAAGAAGAATCACTGACGGAAGTGAGTGAACTTAAAGTTTCTGATGAAAGTCATATGTTGGGCATAACTTTGCCTTATATAGATGCAGATAGTTCATCAGATCAAGACCAAGGCTTAAGGAAGGATAAAAAGGTAAGGTTATTTCGCGGTAAAAGTGATGATACTGGATCATGGGTAACTATTGATTACGATGAATACACTGGAGATACTGATTTGCCCCTTTCAGATACAAGTAACAGAACCAGTAAGAGCAAGAAAAAGTTAGATGCTCAAGGCACGTTCGACGACACGTCAAGTTTAGTTGAATTCCTTAAACACGAGTCCATGTCGCAGTTAGTATCTGATACGGACACTGAGAGTAAAGTGACAAGAGATCCAACAAAGCCAATAGATTTGAGTTTGAAATGGAAGAATAAAAATAAAATCATTGTTACTCCTCCTCAAGAGAATAGCCCTACAATTGAAAACATACCATTTATTGACTCTAGCACATCAAAATCAACTTACAAGCCTGAATCTGGAGAGCATACTGGAAGCTCAGGGAGCGATAAATCTCCAACTGAACAAAAGCCTGATAAGAGGACATTACTGACAGCGAAATCACGACGTAGTGAGTTATTGAAACTTAGTGCAGAGCGTTCACGTAGTTCAGAATCAACTTCTTGGACGAGCATTGAAAAAGACGTAAGCCCATCAAGCGCAATCAAAGGCAGCTCTATTGACGATGAGTCAAGCGTGAGCTGTTCTATTGCAAGACCATTGGGTATTTCACAAGATATTGAAAAATTAAATAAGAAGGACAGGGAGTGCTTAGAAGAGCTTAAACAAGCAATGGAATATGGTGAAGAACATTTGCTTTCACAACACACATTATCAAGTGATCACTCTAAATCAAATTCTAAATCACCTTCGCCCATACCTGAAATGACGCGTATGGAAAGTCCGCGTAGCCCTAGGAGCCCATCGAAGTATGGCATGAGAAAATCACCTACTCCTACACTAGAGAAACAGGGACAAGTTGATTCACTAAAAGCTCCTACAGATTCGGAATCTAGTTCTGAAAGTCTTGACAAAACCGTTGAGCAACTTTCAAGGCCAAATGTCAAGAAGAGTGGCCTAGATAAAATTGGGAAATGCGTTATTGAAGAATCAGAATCGAGTCAATCTGCTGCTTCTAAAACATCTGACATCCAAAAAGATTTACAAAGAACTGTAAGGAAAACCAAAATTGCTATAACTATATCTCAAGAAGACCAGAATACAACTATTGATTTTGATGACGATGGGAATGTTATAACGTCATCATTTGAAAGGGAACTTATGAAAAAAAGATCACTTAAAGATACCGACCAAAAAAGTTCGTCTAAATCGAGCATGGATACAACTACTACAACTACTCCATCGAAAGGTTCTCTTAGTGTCGACGATTCATCTTCAAGAAGAAAAGGACGCCTCGATGAGCAAAAGAGCTCTTCTAAGTCGAGTATGGATTCCCGTGGGTCGCTTAGTGTTGAGTCAAGGGGATCGTTTGAAACCACGGAATCTACCTCCGGTTCTCTCGGCGAAGCTTACCGCAGAGGTGAGGAGTTAAAACCTACGTGGAGGCCTTTCTTTGGAGCATCGGGTAGTGAAAATAGTACTAGCATTGAAGAGGCTTGGATACCTCAAGATCATGAAGGTTATGAAAGCTTAAATCTTAATAAAGATGTATTTGAATATAATAATCAAAGGTTATTGGATGATTTCCAAACATTTTCTAAAAACCCACCTTTATCTGCAAATACATCAAAAGATTCTACTGAAGCGGACTTCACGGATGATCTAAATGACTTCCCCGTTAATTTCCTATATCCAGCTACTTCATCATCAACAACTAACGATGTAGTCATTGGTTACGGTCAAAATTTTGGTCGCACTTTGTCTCGTATATCGGAACGCAGTACGACCTCTGAAAAAACCAGTGCCGATGAAGATTCTACAAAAGCATGCTCTCGATCTGAAAGTATTAATGAAGAGTCTTTGAATTCTAGCGATCACCAAGCTAGCCTGAGTTCTGATCCGCCGAGTAACGCCAACGTTGCCTACATATCTGATACTGATCGACGAACATCTGCTGAAATGCCAGACATTCCTATAGATCAAACAAAAATAAGTGAGATGTACGGGGAATCTAAAAAGGATGTCGGCAAAAATGATGTATGGGAATCAAAAAAGTCAAGTGAGAGTCCAGCAAGGGCCAAAAAGACTTCAAGGAAATCTACATTAAAGCAATCTTCGGCCAGTGAAAGTCAGGAGTCAGAGGATTGGCCATTGCCAGAATTACCGCCACAGGCTAAGAGGGATGACGGAGGAGATTATGGCCGGAGAAGCTCAGAAGAATGGCCTCCAGTGCCTTCTAACCTTTTAGAAACGCCTATAATTGAAAAGGTTCACATTTATTACATGAGTAACGAACCCGAACAGGCTACTAAAGTAACTCTTCAATCGGAGAGTTCAAAGGGTAATTTACAGGGGTCAGATGATGACAGTGATACATTGAATAATGACGATGATTTTGAAAAAGATATTCCTGAATCTAAATCAGAGAAGTCTCCAGATTTTAGCGACGTTTCCCCCAAAAATGTCAAAGTAATACCTTACGACCAATCTAGCTATATGGTAGATCCACTAGAAAAACATGACGAATCTTCTTGTTTAAATAAAGGCGTTGTGCCTAATTATGATAAATCTTGTTTAAGCGGAACTTTAAGTAAAGCTACATGTTTGATTGGTGATATTGGTTCATGCTGTACGCGGTCTGAGCATAAATCATTTGTTATTAAAAATATAGAAGACAAAGTAATCATTAATCAACCTCAAAAATCTCCTACTAATCATAGTCCAATTTTTGAAGATGTAGATGACGTATTTGGCGGTGACAGTAAATCTTTGTCTCCTGATTTTGACAAAGGCTTTTCGCAATTGGGTACACAGAAGTATTCTTTTGGATCAAATTCAGATACGTCTATTGATGATTTACTTTCACAAACCAACGCCGATGAAACTGTTAGAGCGGCAACCAAGTTGAGCACAGGAAGCACTGGAACTTGTAAAAAATGTAGTCACAGTAGCCATTCAGAAGAAGAAACCAGCTCATTTGGAACAGATTTAGATGGCACTGTGAAAATAGGATTGCCCCAAAAGAAGTGTACACATAGTTCTCATTCTGAAGACACTTCAATATGCTTGAGTATATCTGAGTGGTCTACTGGGACCAATACTGTAAGGCAATATGCAAATCTTTCTGCTTCTGAAAGTATATCAGGTGTATCAGTGCCTAAAAGCGAGAAATCGGAAAATATATCAGCGAAGGTATATTCTTCATCTCAAGCTAGTAAAAAATCAGAGCAAAAGCCTAAAAAGGCTTCTCATGCTGAAATGAGTTCGAAAAGTAGTAGCTTAGATAAAAGCTCTGACAATATAAAGTATGATAAACTATGCAGTTCTGATACGACTGTATCGAGAAAAGGTATAGACAGTAGCTCCGGGACTAAAAGCGACAGTACTTTAACTTTGGCTCAATCTATATCTGAGTGGTCAGCTAGTACAAGCCATACTTTAGTAGCGACCGCTCGCGAAGATCCACCTGAAGAACATTCTAGATCAGATCATACGCCAGTTATTGAACTTCCTGAAAACGATGAAGAGGAAGAAGTCCAAGAAGATGTTACAACAGCCAAATCACCTTCCCCACCAAAAGAAACATTTGAAGCTAAGGAGCCCGTACTTAGACTGACCGCAACGTACTCTGGTAAAAACGATAAATCTTCGTCAATCAGCTACAGCGATAAGTCGGACAAATCAAGTTCAAGCTCTTTGAGTAGCCTTCAAAAACACGCGAATGGAGTTCTTAAGTTTGATCAAAGATTGAAAGGATTACAGGGAGCACCCATTGGCACTCATGATAGATACCAAAAGCCGCCAAAAAGCATGAGTTATGAAGAACAGACTCACAGATATGCGAGAACTACGGCTCGTTGTGCGAGTGAAGATAGCGGTTTTAAACCTTACGTGGTGGCACCGCAACCCGAGTTGGATATCGACATGCCTTCTCAGCTGTACAGTCAGGAAGAAAAACACAGCGAACGTTATCAAAGTCAAGAATTTTCAAATATAATACGCGAAGATGGCGGCTCTTTCATAAGATCAGATTACAAGCCCTTGGCTAAACACGCCAGTTACGATGACAAGACGTTGTCTAAAAATCAAATAAAAGAATATAAAATATCGCAACAATATCGCAGTAAACCCAAAAGTTGGTCGTTCCACGAACATTATTTGGCATCGTCGGACTTACCAATCATATCGGTGCCCGAAATACCTTCAGTGCACAGAGAGTTGCCTGAAAAGAAATTAGCAGAAAGATCTGGAAAAACTCCACTCTCGCGTTGTTCGCCTTACTACTCCAGTAGCCTTAGTTCTGAGTCGCCACCTATACAACCTTTGAAGGTGCCTGTTAAAAAATCTTTCTTAGTGAGAAACATTTCATTGAAGAGTCCTCCCAGTGGTAATGATACTGATAGCTCTTTGGATGTCATCAGGGATTCCAGGGAACGAATGAGGACTTTTCGACGCAAGAAGCAAGTAGCAGGTGCTCGTAAAAAACAAGAGAAAATACAAGACGTGCTAGAAGAGGATTCGACTAAAAGCCAATGTTCTTCCGAAAGCGACTTGCATCATGGCAGTAAATATTTAGTAGTAGAAGATACTTTACGCCGAATGGAGAGTTCAGAATGCTCTGAAAGCTATCTTCCCGAAGTTGAGTCCGGTTCGTCAGAAGTTTCCAAAGGGGATTCCAAGAATTTCGATATACCAGATCCAGTAAGTTATTCCGAAGACGAGGTACAAGCAGATTACGCTAATTATAAAGGTAAAAATTATGAACCGCAGCAGTTCCCAATCAGTATCACTCCAGTTCAGTTCCAAGGCTTCGGATCATCCGCTGACGAGGATGAAATGGGTTTTCCGAGGTTTGATAGATTAGGTCGCTTGCGTCATCCGTACCTCGACTCTCAGGAACCGCCTTATGTGCCTGAGGATAGTCCTCCTCGAGTGTCGTATTCTAACAAAAGTAGCCGACAATCATCTCTCAAAAGGGCAAAGTCTTCGTCGGGGTATCGCCAATCTGAAGATGGAGAACCTTCTGGCCAGCAACAGCCGAGGGCGGTGTACTATGACGAGCATAGTGATAGGGACGATTCCGACGATTACGCTTATCCCATTGATACTATAAAGCGAGCTCCGAAAATGACCGAATCCGGCAGCAATTATCTTTTCGAGCGAGGAGAATCGGTCGCTTATTCAGACACTGAGCTGCCTCAGGATAAAGATGAATACGAAGAATACAGAGGCAGTCCATACCCGGATAATTATGATGAGGCGGACATGTTCCAAACGCAGGAATGTTATCCGCAATATGAGCATGAGATGGAGCCTGGGGAAGGCAACGAGGAGCAATACACGAGGGATCTCGACCAACGCTTCAGCTTGAACAATGTAGAGCGATTCTATTCTAGTCATTACGTAGACTCGCAAGCTTCTAGCGACAGCCCTGAGCAAAAGTTTGACGTGTCTACTCTTCCTCCGCCGCTGTGCTCCGACGATGAAAACGAATAACTAGTTTTAGACATTTATTCACCCCTGCCCTGTGTGGATGTCCATGATCGGTCGCGAGTGTGCGTTTTCCGCGTTTCCAAATTTAAAATCTAATTAACACAATTACATATGTATTGTTACAATGATATTAGGGTACTCATTATATTAAATATTTACATCACTTTGAATACTTAGGTAAATTAACAAAAAGTCTAGTGCCATTCCCGGGTAGCGCGACCCTTTGAATATCGTGTATTCGGAATCTAACCTATAGCTTCATAAGTATTTAGGTGTAGTTATGTGTACTGAACGAAATTATTATAAAGTTACATTTTATCAAAAACCCTGGTTACTAAATTGATGTCTATGTCCAGGGGTAGACAGATCATGTTACATTAGGTGATGCTTTATCAAGATTCACACTTATGGTTACAGTACTTACGTAGTGCCAAATTCTCCTAGTCAAAATATTGAACGGTTTATTGTATTTGTTATGTTAATGATACTTTTAATATAAATTCTTGTATCGTATCCGTGAAAATAGTAATGTATAAAGGCTGTGATTTACTTTGGTAGTTAGATCCAAGATCTTCGTTATGTTGTAATCGTATATTATTTATTGATACATAATTGATTTTTGTAAAGACTGAATGAAGGGTCTTATATGATTTTTGTAATTCAATTGTCTATGTTTTGTCCCATCAATTGTGTAAGACTGCCACATTAATCCATAACCTTTCATTGACAACATAGAGATCGGATATCGTGCCAAATCTGCTCAATTTATGTCAGCATAATAATAGTTCCGTGAAGTTTTATTGATTCTTATTGTAAGGTGTGGATGTCCCAATATATTTATACATGTGATTTGTCCGTATATATTTAATTATTTATGAATATATAATGATCAGTTAATTTTCATTGGATATTAGAATCAAAATATGATTTACTATCATTTTAAAAAGTATTAAGAGAGTGGCAATTTCTTTGACCAGGTGTCAAGTTGTTCTGCACAGATTATATACTATGGTCCACCCAGGATTTAAAGACATTAATTATTATTTTATTTGTTAATTAATGTAATAATATTGGTATGTTAAATTTCACATCGACGGTTAAAACGTTGGCTTAAATTTAACGAATAATTTGTTTATATAATTTTTTAAAAGTAGATGAATTTTGCAATATTAGCAACATTGAAATTTAAATATTATTTTTTTTCTGTAGGTGTTAAAAAAAAGAATAGATTTGTTGATTTATTCATTAGCATGGTTAATTATTAATACGCAAATATAAGCACATTACATTATCTTATTAAGAGTATAATAAACTGATAATAATCAACTATATAAATATGGATTATCAAAACACATAGCCGATTTTGAAGTCATAATAAAAAAAAAAACCATCGCCCTATCGATTGGCACCTACAAGATGAAATAGTTCTTTCAGAACGACAACTGCCTTTATCAAATTTTTTCCAGTCGCAATTTTTTTGGAGCCACAACGATTTTACTGCGAAGTCTTTCTGGATTGAGAATCCTTACTTTTACTCACATGAAATCTCATATACACTTTAAATTTTTAGATTTGCTGTATTAGGTTAAAAATAACATTTGGAATTTTCGACGAAACTAGGTCTTTTTTTCCTCCTTTGGGTGATTTGTTTATGAAATTTATATAGAATAGATTATATGTAGTTTATTGCTAAAACTCACAAAAATACATATAGCTACCTATTATAAACATAATTTAAAACAGAAAATTGTGTGTTAACAAAGCAATAGGTGACGGCTCAGTGTTACGCTGAACAACATGCCCAGCACTGATAAAGATCATATATATATCAGAGTTAGGTATGAATAAGTTTCAAATAGATAGAATAAAATATTGAAATATTGAATGTACGTCTTTACTAAGACCTTGAGAATTTTCAGCGTAGCATGCGCGGTTTTAACTTTTATCATTACTAGTTATTAATATTTAATTTAAAAAAAACCTAAGTATATTACAAAGATGGAGTTAAGGCCATTATCATGCTATATCGACTGCCTTGAAATTTATTACTGTTATCTAATTTTATTACTGTTTTGGTATTATTTTTATGTGTACAATAATTGAATATTTATATTTGAAGGTTTACCCAAAACGAAATAGATTGCGTTGAACTAGATCACAGAATTAACAGGACTGCCTAACGCAAAACGAAGCTGTTAAGAGTCCTCGTCTCGAAATAAGTTCCACAGATGTCGCTCTTAAGCGTGTGGTAAAAAATTGTACATCTCAAAATGTAGTTCATTAATTCGGCATAGGACGCCATTTGTGTCTCCGATTTTGATATTGGGCCATTAACTTGACATTATATTTGTTTTATAGATTGCAAACATTATATTTGTAGTTTTACGATTCGTTGTTTGTATCAACTATACATTGATTTGGATTATCTTTTAGCCAACTTACAAATATTTTGAGGCTCAATTTAAGTCAATTGCTTTATATTTCAAGAAAGTAAATCTGTTTAAAATGAATCATATAGGAAAAATAATTGATTTTATAAAATACTTATTTCGCAGCGTTAGGCGCTTATTTCTACATTAATTACACCGTTTAGCAATACTTTGTGTCTTTTAAAGGTCACGTGCTTTTTTGTAAATAAAAAATAAAAAAAATAAAATTTAAGTATCGGCCATTTTATTTCCATTACGTGTCCATTTTTGTATTTTTTTATAATTATCACGTCTTCACCATCACTAACTCGTATAAAGTAATTAAAAATATGGTCTGATATTTTGGTAGACTGTAGGCGTTTTGGATTGTTTTAAGCAATAATAAATGTTTAATTTGCCGATTTTATTAGAGATTTGTGTGTCACTTTTATTGATAACGCGCCACAGTGGCGCCCCTCGTGGCTGAATAGTGTTCAATTAATTACAAAAATAAAAAAAATATGTGTCAAAAGTCGTGTGTGCACGAAGCAATTTTAGACTATTAGCTGTAAGGGGTCACCGACCTCCCTAGTTAGTGCAAAACGATCAGTATTGAATCATAGCGATTAAGTACTTTGACTTTTCGATTTAAATTGTACAATCCGAATAGACTGTAATGTTACGATTTCATTATAATTATTGATTTATTGTCACGTATATTTGGATATTGTTTCGAGTATTAAAAATGTTACTTCCTTTTTGAATTTATATGTGAATGTAAGTGTGCGGTGCCCCGCAATCGCGACACTCGACCCCGCCGGGAATAGTTAAACAATAAATTAATTAATTGAATTGAGGTTTTTATTTATTTTTTTATATTTTTTCTTTGAGTATGTACCTTGTTTAAATACATAGCTGCCAGGAATAATCGTGTAAGTCAATATTGTTATAACAGCATGTTATATGTTTTAATTAATATTTTTTTAATCTGTAGCACTTTTTCACAAACTGCTTCCTTTACAGGCGAACCTGTTCCTTTATCCCTTTTTTATTTAATTTCCAATTGTTTTCAGGTTTTATTTGGTGGCCTATAAAAATATATTTGACTGTTATTTAATTTTTTTCATTCATATTATGCCTATCCCTGTTGATTGGGAATCATATTTTCAAATGTATTTTATGGATCATTTTATTGTTAGGATTTGTTTTTATTCCGTAAATGATATGACATTTTTACTAATCTGAGACCTTAATTAATATGTAATTTTTATTCGTTAATATATATATATATATACAGACACTAATGAATAGATTATTTTATTTTATAGTTCGCACCATATTTTTACACAATTTTTATTTAATTATTTGTTGAAAGTTTCCTAATTCTAAATTTTAATCTGTTTTATTATGAAATTATCTGCTTTATGAAACTCAACTTAGAAGGAAGATTCCCTTCAAACCTTTAATTTCTTAGTGATAGTGTTGAATATATTTTTAAAATATATATTTCTAACGTAAAACTTGTCTTAACAGACGATCCATCGGCAGATGAAGAAGACAACACAGTGTCCTCGGCAAGTCTATGCATGTCGCCGAGCATGACTGAGCGGATAGAAGACAGGAGCGAGATAGATGGAGACAGGAGCGAGATAGACGGCATCACGCCCATGTGCGCGTCCACACCGCTTGTTAGACCCCAGCGCCATCTGGCGAACGGACACGATAGGGATAGCGACACGATTAATGGAAACGTAAATGGTGAGTTTATAAAGTCTTTGACCCGTTTTGTTTGCTAATCTTCGGAATTATTTAACCGATCATGCAAATTGTTATATAAAAATAAAATTTATTATTATTTTACTACCTTTGAATCAAGTTTTTTTTGTCAAGTCTTAACCAGTCGTGTCTGAACTAAGCAACGCCTGTACATCAATTATGAAAACTAAAAAGAAAGGAAACAAATGTCTGTTCGTTTCAGTTAACATTGTCTCGGAATCGACGAACAGCATGGATGTTTTGAGCGGTGGCGAGAGCGACGCGGGCGATACGCTAAAGAGGAATAACAATAACAGGTAAAAGAGATCCTTTTTACTCATGCCATACAAGAATGCATATAGGCTACAATATGTAAGGATTTTATGTAATTTTGGTCGTAATATAAACGATA
>JADGIL010004734.1:0-11368 GCA_020352625.1 Cactoblastis cactorum | reverse complement strand
TTTCTCGTAAACTCGCGACGCCTGAGTCGATGAGATGGAATTTATTGACGATCGTAAAAAATATATTGGTTGAAAAAAACCGCGAATTACAGACCCCCATGCCTCGTTCACGTCGTCACGACGTTGCGACAAACTTGCCGACGGCCATGTCGTCTGGTCAAAGTTATGTATTGTAAGCGTATTGTTTTTTTTTTACAGTATTTATATTAAGTTAGAGGTAGGCAGGTCAGAAGTACCCTTAACCGTCGAGCGTGTATGAAAAGATTGATGAATGTGGAGGAAGCGAAGAAAGTATGTCAGGACTACAGTAAGTGGAAGAATGTAGTCTCTGCCTACCCCTATGGGAAAAAGGCGTGATCATATGTATGTACTTATATTAACTTATCATTAGAAACGACCATTGCTGAGAAGAACATTAATTTTTTGTGATTGGTACGTCATAATCCAAACGGGTTGTATTTTGTATTTTGATATTCTTCCATTTTAGAAAAAAAGTTCTCTTTTACTGCAGAGTTCCATCCATGCCAAAGATAGCAAATAAAGCCGCTAAGTGTGAGTCGGACTCGTGCACATTTAGGGTTCCATACCACTAAAACTACAAAAGATGCTCGTCAATTTATTTTATTCTGTATTTAGTATTTGTTGTTATAGCGGCAACAGGAATACATTTTCTGTGAGACTGTATAGCTCTAAGATGTGATGTCATGGTCATGAGATACAGTCTGGTGGATGGACAGAAAACTCTCAGACATAGTTCAGTCCCTTTGGGTACGGAAACTGAAAAAAATAAAAAATATGAAACCGCCGTCTCCTTAGACCTAGGCCGTGGCGTGAAGTTCAGCAAAGTTTGGTGGCCATTAATAATTCCGCCGCGCGTCCAGACCCTGAAAAGAATATTTCACTCTTTTGATGCTGCAGACTGGGTACAATCAAATTACCATCTGAAAGGGACTCTGTATTGCCATTTAAGACGTTGAACGATTTTAGGTTGCTTTTGTTTGGCCCGTTAAGGAACTAGCCGGTGTAATTTTGTGTAAAATGAGGGGATAAAGTATCTTTATCCTATTGTTAGACGCCATAAAGGAGGATGGGCCAACTTTTTTAGAAATAAAATTGGGGGAAGGTGTATTAAATTGCGCTTTTTAACTTGAGAAATAGGTGCAATTCAATGACTGCTTATTATTTATCACCTATATTTTTTCCATTTTAAGGCCGTATACCTTAAACAATTTAATAGTATTCCTCATGCATACATATGTATATAAATGTCTGTACAAATTTGCCCCCAAAATTTTCTATTTGCTTTTACAAAAATTTATTATAAACAAGGGGTTTTCTGTTCGTTAGAGAGAAAATCAAAAATATTAAAAGATAAGTGTTTTGTCTATTACAAACAATAATTTGGCGTTATGAGTCATATATCTAATGCAGTAAGTGCTACACTTAGTTGCGAGTCGCGTGGCCACTTAAGGTAAGCGTCCCGATAGCGAACCAGGAACCATTTGCCGTCCATTAGGTGGCAGTGCGCTCGCTTGCGATTTGTTTCAGCTGTTCCTAGAAACGTTTCGAACGTTTTAAAGTACATTTTTCTTTATTTCATAATTTTTGAGTTATATAAAAGTGCAGAGAGAACGGTGAAATGGAACGTGAATGCTCAAGAAATTGGATTTCATTTAGATAAAAATATTTACCCCGTCTTTTTAAGATCGTATTGGTTTAATTTTGAACATTCATTGGGTATTTATTATATTTCAGCGTTTCACAATTTCAAACGTATTTCAGTAGTTGAAAACTTTTTAATGCAATTCAATATTAAAAGTAGCATTGATTAATATTTTTGAATATTCTGTTGTTATTAAACCAAGTAATAAACAAGGTATAAACCAAGTTAAAAGGCAAAAAATGTACGAAAATATTTCCCTATATTGTGTGCCATTATGCTAAATTTTTTGCTAAAAAATGAATAATTATAATAAAATATTGCCAATCGTTTATTAATAATTTATGGTTAATGGAAAAAGGGAAATTGGTTGCGTCACACGTAGAATTTATTGGTAACTTTGGACTTTATAAGCCTGTATTATTGAGATGGCTTAAAAATGCAAATAAATCAAAAATCAGTTATGAACAAACTAAATTTAACACTGACTGAGACATTAGGAATTGAAAAAAAAAACGTTACATGTTATTATGTTCTAGAATTTACTGTCAAAAATATTCAGGCGTTGTTCGTTCTATGCAAATTTAACTTATTTTCCATAGACAATAAATCAATAATGGCATTCAATCTTGCAGCGAATATTGGTCCGTTGCGACCGTCTGTTCCGAGTCTGTGATATTTGCATGAAAAATTCGGGCCCTGGGCACCATAAAATAGCGATAGCATAGAAGTTAAGTATTTATTTATTTATTTTGTACTTGAGACCTATGCATGATACAAGTATCAAAATTCAGTATGTTCTACTGAAGACAATAATAATTATTAGGTACTAGCTAATGCCCGCGACTTCGTCCGATGGTTACCTACAATAAATTATATCCCTCTGGAACCGTACATTTTTCCGGATAAAAAGTAGCCTACCTTTTAATCTTGGTCATAGTCCATAGTCCATCGCTGTGTTCAATTTCATCCAAATGTGTAGTTTTTGTGTGATGCGCGTACAAACATTTAGACAGATAAACAGTAAAAAATTCCAAAACCAATCGTTTTGGCTTCTATAGGTCTTATAAAGAGCCCCTATATATGTTTCTCTTAAATATCTCCCATGTACAGACATAGCTCTGTTACAATTTTATTATATGTATAGATATCCGTTTTCCTAGTTTTCTTATCCGACACAATAAACCCATCACATTCACATATAACCGCTCATTTTGTGTAGTCTACTTGTTATTCAAATCGCAAATAACTGAAACTGAAAAATTCAAAGCTACCATTTTATATGCTAATTTCAAATCGTATCGCGATCATGTTTCACACAATTCTGTGTTCTATTGTATTGCATAATGAGCAATAGTAGTTTTAGATGTTAATCTATTTGCAAATCACTGAAAATTACCTCTATGTGTCGATTTAAGGCGGGTTTCTTTTTTTATGTCAGAAGGAGGCAAATAAGCAGGCGGGTCACGAGATGTTAAGTGATTACCGCCGCCCATAGACAACTGCAACGCCCGTGGTGTCACAGAAGCGTTGCCAGCCTTAAAAAAGGCCCCCGCCCTTCCCAAATGGGAAGAGCGGGGAAGTTGGGCCTCCAGTTCTCCCACCCACTCAGGCGTCAGTCTTCTGTGAGAGTGTGTTACTTCCCCGGACGAGCCAGCCCATTGCTGCAGGCTAACAAAGCAAGCAGCAGGCTCCACACCACTACAAAGTAGTGGCTCCATACCACTACAAAATATAATTAAGTATAAATATTGTTACAAGATGGGTGCCCTCTTGATGGTCATTTTTGTGTTGTCTTCTGTAACCCCGGGTATTGCAGTTGTCTATGGGCGGCGGTGATCACTTAACATCTCGTAACCCGCCTGCTCGTTTTCCTCCCTCGGGCATAAAAAAAAAATTAAAATTTTTTTTCCTAAGATTGGAAATTCAATGAAACCATAATAATATTTACCGATTGAACGGATTTTACCTTAGGAATGTTGAATTCTAAAGGTTGTTTTAAATCAGATCAGCAGCACCGAAAACGAAACGATACGACATTCATACGAAATGAAAAAGCAAAACGTGTATCGTTCGAAATCGTGTTACCCTCAAAATTCGACGTAAAAACGTATTTTATACGTATTGAATTCATAACTATATGTTTACGATTGCCTTTTTATATATAGACTGGTTATTACTGAATTGACATTTGTCAATTATCTGTATACCGGCAGATGACGTCACAATCAAGTGACTGTCCGTTTTTGCAGCCTTTTTATTAATTTAAACTTAGAAGACGTTTGTTTTTAAATAAAGAATTTAAAAAAGATTTAATCGAAATTAAGAAATACAATATGAAATTGTTCTTCTTAATTATCAATATTTTAATTTCCTGGTAAGTTTGTTAGCAAAAATAACTCTTGCTTGGAGGCGCTAGTGTAGTTGAAGAAAATATGAATCTAACAACTGCCATGGTACTTTTCATTTCAATGAAGACACATGTCAGTTCGAGTAATATTGAAGATAATGAAACTGCACTAGAGCCATTTGCGTGCCAGATTACCTGTCAGTCTCACTATCTCGTACGATCGAACTTTCTCGAATGAAAGTCGTGGCGAAGTCGACAGCAACATTAGTAGGCACTGGAAAATATTCGCTTTATTCAATTTGAGCGGATATTCCGAGTCGATGTGAGATTGTAGCGTCGTCCGCCTTACAAATCGGTTTAAGCTCTAAGTGAAAAGAGGTTTCAGGATTTTTTATTATGCTATGTTGTTTATTATACAGTATCACGTCTCGATACTTTTTGGAACAGACAGAGCCAAGAATGTTATTTTGATTTCGTAGTGGTATGAGCCTGCTGCATGCTTTTTTAGCCTGCAGCATGAATGGGCCGGCGCGTTCGAAGCAGTACCACACTCTCACAGAAGACCGACGCCTGAATGGCGGCTATCAGCCGCCATGCTCCTT
This sequence comes from Cactoblastis cactorum, assembly GCA_020352625.1. NCBI lineage: Eukaryota > Metazoa > Arthropoda > Insecta > Lepidoptera > Pyralidae > Cactoblastis > Cactoblastis cactorum. The sequence goes on along the minus strand of JADGIL010004734.1, from coordinate 6,756 downwards.
CCGGTGAGTGGGAGAGTCGGAGGCCCAACTTCCCCGCCCTTCCCATTTGGGGATGGCTTTTTAAAGGCTGACAAAACTTCTGTGACCCCGCGGGTGTTGCAGGTATCTATGGGCGGCGGTGATCACTTAACATCACGTGACCCGCCTGCTCGTTTGCCCCCCTCTTATATTAAAAAAATGGATTCCCAAATTTTTTTGCCTTTCAACCCACACATATAACAAAAACCACAAATCTTTCCTCTTTCGTATAACACATTCATAATAATAAATATGTTTTTTTAATTAATCTTTAATAGAACGGACGACCAGTATTTAACGAGGCTTATTTTGAAGTAAATAGAAATAACAATATTCGTGCTTTACTCCTTCCTTTAATATGCCAAATTTAATCCGCTAATAATAAGGAAACAATATCAATCGATAACAAAACTGATTGAATCGAATCGGCCTTCCTAATTGGAATTAGCTGATTTATGAATTTGGGAACAGCGCGCCAATATTTGAAATCCAATCAGTGTGGCCCCGGGCTGCGGTTAAATGGTACCATTTTGACAAAATTTTGTTTGTACTGAAATATTTAGGTATACTTTATTACAAGCTTTCATTTAGCTTGCAATTGTAAGTATGTCTTTTGTCTTTCGGGTGGAATCTTGTAACTCAATTTTTAAGCACTTATCTGCTGTGCATATATACTTAGTTTGGTAGCAATGCATAGCTAGCTGGGGGACGCCAATCTAAATCCAACATGGCGCTACATCCAATATGGTGGACTAGTTATTTTTTTAAAGCACTTCTACAATACGGATATCAAAAGAAAGGGTTTGCTGTGAATAATTTGAAAATCAAAGTGACGTCACTCTAAAAGCTTGTTTTAAAAAAAGTTTTGGAGAGGGCGGAGAAGTTGGGCCTCCGGCTCACCCACTCACCGGACGGAGCATGGCGGTTGATAGCCGCCATTCAGGCGTCATCTCATCGCCTTTATAAGAGGCTGTATTTCGAAGAACTGTTTGATATTATACTAAGGGCATAATTTTACCATCACACCTCTCGCCACCGATCTTTACACCCAGAAGTCGAAATTGTCGCGTTTAAGAGGATTTTTTTCTCACGTAAGATTGTGGAATGGGCAATGGCAAAGAGTCATGGTTTTCTCTTGAGATTAACTACATCATGGAGTTTTTAAAAATGGGGATTTAAACATTAGTCCAGGGTCTTGTCATACCTTTGATGTTCCTGGCGTCCATAGGCTGGAATAAGCACTTTCGATCAGGCTACCCACATGCTTGTTTACCAGCTAAATTGTATACAAAGAAACTGATTTTTCAACCAACAAAAACGAGCGTCATTTCAACAAAATATGTAATTTCCGAAATAACACTACCTTTCCGCATGAATTTAAATGTTGTGGTTGACTGTACTGAATCTCGTTCTAGTTCATAATGGAGATGTTGACTATTTTGCATAACAGCACTGTACACGATTAGCTCTTAACGATGATGACTCCTCACTAAATATATACCGATCGAACCATTCGAAAATCTATTTTAACTGCTATGCAATAGAGTAGTGTATCAAGCGATAAGACGCGTGGTCTTTTGGCAACTTATTAGTATTCTTCTGAGCTTCACAAGCGTCATGCCTGTTAGACGAAGTAATGTATACCGCGTGGATCGTGTAATGAAGATTAAAAATAAAGTGGCATTGAGTTAGGTCTCCCATCGTCTTAGATTTTTCTAATCATTGTCTATTTTTATTTTATTTATTTTTTACCACTTTAGACCTTTTCTTTCTTTGTGATTGATCATTTAAGAAAGAGGGAGGCATGGGCAGGCGGGCCACGTGATGTTAAGTGATCACCGCCGCCCATAGACACCTGCAACACAGAAGCGTTGCCGGCAATTGCTTCCCATCAGGCGAGATTGGAATTAAACGCACACAAATGTTAATCTCTAAGTTTAAGGATCCCAATGCATTTTTTGATATATGTACGTATCTCCATGTCTGTTGTATTGTCTCATCTTAAGATATAAACATTCATAAGCAACGGAATACTTATAGTATCACTAAAATGTCCGTCCAAACGCGAAGAAGTATCAAATGGAAATTGATGTCCAAATTAGGTGTATGGCAACTTCAGATGTGAAAACAATATTTATGCTATTTAAAAAGCCTTTGCCATAGCATCGTAAAATTTTTGTAAAATTGTCGTGGAGTTAGTATTTTATAAAGTCATAATACAACTCTCGAACTTAGTGTAGCTTTTGTGTGATGTATGTACATATACATGTGTTTTTTTCAGATATATGATTTAAATATACAAGTTTAAAGAGCTCATGACCATTCACAGTATTTTATTTTTGGCTTTTTCTCATCAAAGAACTCAACCAAACATGTTTCAGCATTCGAAATGTATACTCAGGATAAAATTCTCAAACTAAAGGCTGAAAAGAACTCGTCAGTAAGTGAAAAAACACTTTCGTAAAGCAATTTGTGCACTCAGCACGTCCTAGGAAGTTTGCTCGCCTATTTTTTAACCCCAAAACGCCTTATTTCAGGTAGGGTCAGACCACCAATAAATCCAACCCTCCCTGAAGTTGTTGCCCCATAAACAGCGCCGGGGCGAAGGGACCCCACCGGTATCTAGATTGGTTTTATCGAATATTGCTATTGGTTGCACTTATTTATATTTTTTTACTTCTTGCGCATATATATATAGGGAAGTTAATATGTTTTTTTTTTAATGAAAAAGACAGGAGGATCACGTGATGTTAAATGACCACCGCCCATCAACATCGCACATCATCATCATTAACATCACATGACCCATAGACACCTGAAACACGCGCGGGGGTCACAAAATCGTTACCGGCCTTTAAGGCATTTATACGCTCTTTTTTTGAAGGTTCCGATGCGTATTGGTCCGGAAATACCGCTGCAGATAGTTCGTTCCACAGTGTGGTCGTACGTAGTATAAAATTTCTTTTCAACCGTACAGTGGTCGACCGCCATTCGTCCAGACGGAAGTAATATTTTTTTTATAAATATTGGGTTTTTTATAGGCCGGCAACGCTTCTGTGACCCCGCGGGTGTTGCAGGTGTCTTTGGGCGGCGGTGATCACTTAACTTCACGTGACCCGTCTGCTCGTTTGCCTCCCACATTCATAAAACAAAAAATTAGCAATAATGCGGCCGACAATGCTTTTAAGATCTCGATTCTCGGAATGGAAAATAAATCCTGTGCTAAGAAAACCTTTAAGTTTGCAAGTAGTCTCAGTGCAGTTGTTGGACGGCCGCAGTGCGTGTTAATTACGAACGGATTTTTACAAACGGAGCGAGCAATTAAAACGGGATTACGCTCACGGCGGATTTCAGTCAACTCCTTTCCTGTTTGACTTTTTTTTAGCACAGCCTTGTTTGGTACCTCACTGTGCTTTTGATCTTTCCTCTAATTAAGCCTGAATATTACTCAATCTCTACAAAAAAAAAAGAGCGTACAAATCCCTTAAAGGCCGGCAACGCTCCTGTGACCCCCCGGGTGTTGCGGGTGTCTATTGGCGGCGGTGATTACTTAACAATCACGTGACCCGCCTGCTCGTTTGCTTCCCTCTGCCATAAAAAAAAACTCTTCAGGCAGTTTCCTAGTCAAGGGGTAAAACGGGAGCTTATTACTTATTAAGTTGTCCGTTCGTCTGTTGGTTTGATTGTCTGTCACCTAGCCGTATCTCATGAACCGAGATAGTAGACAGTTGAATTTTCACAGATGATATATTTAGCTCTGTTGCCATTATGACATAAATATTTAAGAGAGCTGCCATACAGCAAACGTGCTCCTTGCTGGTTTTATAGATAAACATACGGCAAGACAATTTTTTTTTTAATTATGATATTTATACTTTACGACTAAGACTAGTAATGTTATTCCCAAAGATCTTTGTTTGATTTTGATCTAGCGATAAGGTCTAATGATTGTCTACCTTGCCATCGATTTTTTAAACGAATAGATATAAAATAGAAAATTGATGAATATTTTCTAGATAGAATATCGATGAAAAATAAAAATATTTCCAAGTAAAGTCTAATAATTTTAAAACAATTTTTAAAACTTGAATTTCATCGAAAATTATTAATCATACTCAAGTGTGATGAAAAAAAATTATTATGATATTTATACTGTTTTTTTTATGTCAGAAGGAGGCAAACGAACAGACGGGTCTCGCGATGTTAAGCGATCACCGCCGCCCATAGACAACTGCAATACCCGCGGGGTTACAGAAGCGTTGCCGGCCTTTATCTCGTTCCGTTATGTTCCCATAACATTTCGTTCCCTTCTGTGCCCGCCCAGCCAGCGGTTAAGCTACAGAGTGTAGGGCTGAGTTTTACCCGAGTTGTACAACATACGTTACATAACATTTAATTTAATTTAGTGGTAAAAATGCCAACATAGAGTACTATTGTACGTACAGCTAATTAAAGATTATATCATTGAAAGTTACGCGAAATGACATAACTAGTATTTCCACAGTCAACAGCCGCGCCACGACGTTCCTAGTACTCGCCCTGAAGATGGCCTTCTAAATAGGTCGAAACGGTCGTCGGCGTTACCGACTAAAATTAACGTGAGTTAACCATGGAAACACTCGTTAATTAAAGATTATTCTGAGTCGAACAAATTTTTATCCTAAACAGATCAATCAAGGACGAGAATCCCATTTCACCTTGACCGATTTAAATCAACAAATATTTTTCAACATTAATGAAAATAAAAAAATGACAATAAAAAGCGGTAAATAATGCAAAAATAAATAAATATCATAATGGAGCTGGCACTGCAGTTGACAAGAGAGCGCGATTTTCCACGTTTCACGGTAAACATAATTCACTCTACAAAGTTGCAACTTTACTCTCGGAATTCACAACTCTACAACAAATTGCTACATTTGAGAGCTATTAGGGCCGTTTGTACTCGCACGTAGCGTATTCAAAGCTTTATATTTAAATCAAATTTAATAATAAAACTACCGGAAAAGCGCGATTTGGACGTTTTTTTAATTACCCGACTGCGGCAGAAGAAGGGTTATGTTTTTCGGGCGTATGTATGTATATAGATTTCTATGTTCCCTCCTAGAGCCCAATCAGCTTGAAGGATTTAAACATATGAGCTATTATAGGATTCGTGATGACAGTGCGCGTGACACTGGGTACATAAAAAAGTACCACACTCCCACAGAAGAACGATACCTGAATGGAGGCTATCAACCGCCATGCTCCGTCCGGTGAGTGGGAGAGCTGGAGGCCCAACTTCACCCAATTTTGGAGATGGCTTTTTAAAGGCCGGCAACGCTTCTGTGTACCCGCGGGTGTTGCTGGTGACTATGGGCGGCGGTGATCACTTAACATCACGTGACCAGCCTGCTCGTTTGTCTCTCTCTTACATAAAAAAAATATTTATAAATGTATTATAAAAATTATGAACAGGATGCATGTTAATGTTTGTTTCTATTTTTATAACTTCCAAATATAATCATCTTATTTTACAACTAATAGAAACGTACCAAAAAATAATCTTATTTTATGAGAAAACAAACCTTGTGAGGTCGTATCGCCATTTTGTCCAATAAAGAAACAAAATCTTATTGCAGTTTGCGTATCCAAATGCTCATTTTATTGCTCCACAAGAAAACCTTAACTGAAAATTTGAGACTTACAAAGTATGGACTGCATGCATCTGAAAAATCTGCACGAATATACCGACCGTCTGTGCATTTTATAGTTCTGGCGCAAACAAGAAATAAACAGACGCAAAGGACAAGAATGAACAAGTTAAACATTTCTGTTCTTAGCGAAAAGTGTGAAAATAAAAGAAAGTCAACCATGGACATCTTATGTAACTAGAGAACAAATAATAATTCTGAATTGTGTTTGAATGTGATTGATAAAACAATTAAGGCTTTGGCCTTGAAAAATTACATTCTCAACAACTTTAATTCCATATTTGTTTTACATGTAATGTGTAAATGCAAATCATATAGGAAACTTGCAATTTTTGCAATTTTTTTTTAATTAATTATTGTATGTCTGGTAAGGATAGGACTCAGTGATACAAATTAAATTATTATATATCTTTTTTTACCTGTGTTCCACAATAAATGGATTTGATTTGATTTGACTTTTTTGTTGAATAAAAATTCAGCTTTGGATATAGAATCATTATATATTTTACCATTGATACTAAATTTCATACTATAGATGATGATTGTGGGCTGTTGTAATTTGCAAAAGAAATTTTAAAAACTGAAAATTTTCGAGAAACACTTTTAGATAGACAAAAACTCTAGTTATATATTCTAAGACACAACAGTATAGTAGGTAGTATATCCACGGTTTACTCACGTTAATTTACGGCGTTACCGACTAAAATTAACGTGAGTAAACCGTGCATATACTAGTTATGTCACCTCGCGTAACTTTCAATGATATAATAAGTATAGTAGGTATTCGTGATCCATTTTATTTTTTATCTGTGTTGTAGCGTTCTGAAGTTTGACATACTTTTTATTATTTAACTTTTGCAACGACGAAATCTAGATATTGCGCGCTTTTATAATTCTGAACATCGTTCGTGGAACTTAAGTGAACGTCTTTGTCAAATATTTTTGACGTTTTCACCGAGTTTTGCCAAATATATGTATGTTTTATTTTTAGCAAACCAGAGTAATTTCCTTAAAAAAATTACAGTCAGGAATAACCGTTAACTTT
>JADGIL010004722.1:0-17538 GCA_020352625.1 Cactoblastis cactorum | reverse complement strand
GTTTCTCCTTAAACCCAACACAAAACCTTCCGCGGTCTCCTGTCTTATGCCTTTTCAAGGTCAACGAAACCCATGTGCTTGTTTTTATGCTCTCGCATGTATTTCTCGAACAGCTGACGGATGGCAAAAATGGCATCCGTTGTATCCCGGCCAGAATTATATAAACAATTGTAAAACATTAATTTTATAAAAATTAACATAGTTCCTCGTTTTCTACTGGTGAATTAGTTACATAAGAATATATATGTATATACCATACTTTATAGGCATCGACAATTAATAATTGGTTGATCGTTGCTTGCAACCAGTAATCTGCTACCGCGATATTGAATTTTGCACCTACAATGTTGATGTTATTTACACTAGTCGACCGACATGTCGCATCACCTGATTTCTTATGACGCATTTGTGACGTCATCACGTATCATGTTTAAATAAAGACATTCGCTTTGACGTATTTCATTTGAACCTTAGCCTCTAAGAACATTTTTATGCAAAACTAAGTGACTATTAAAGATATTATATTATTATAACAATATTTTAAATGAAACAGTATGATATAAATCTTAGTTTTACTAGATATTTACTGTAGCCACTGTCTTAGGAATTCCCATGATTTTTTTCCATCTCTATTATTATGCGATAAACACCATGTTTTATTGACCATCAATGACAAGTATTATATGATCAGCTAATAATAAGATTTTATTTTATACATGTGTTAAGACTTCGTTATATAATTGATTATTTATTTACTCAACATTCATGACATAATTATTCCATGAATGCATTTCATATAGTTCAGTTGAATTTTGCTTTTTATCCGTCCTTTTGTATATCGTAGTTTTAGTATCCTATACTTACTAAAATTAAAGACATGTTTTACTTTTTATATAATGTATTAACTTCGTTTATTACTTTATTTTCTTGAGATTTGTTCCATTGATATTGGACGCTTTTTATTGTGTATGAAATTTTTTGTATGCTTACTTTTTTATTAGGTACTTAAATCAATCCAAAAATTGTAATTGGAAATAACCAAGTTTAATAATTAACATTATAACTTTGTGTTAAATTTAATTACGTTAAGATTCATATTATTATTAGTAAGCACTCTGACACTAAATGGTACTCATAACAATCTAAGGAGCTGAATTGGTCAAATCTCTTTTTTGGAATTGAATTGTATAGTCAAAACAATTTTGTAAGATGCTTAGAACTGTAATGTTACATTGACTGAATTTATTTTTTTTAGTCTATAGAATAAAGTTTAAATTAGTTCATTGGTCTTTGGATTTCAGAACCAGACTACGAATATCTCTTTTTTTATTAAAAAAATACTTATATATATCTAACTCCTGGACAAATTCAAGGTTAATTTTTCCTTTAAAATACAGTCAAATACATGGTTACTTGCTGTCTTGTGATGTATCTTAAATGTATACATTAATTACATATATAGGCTTATAGTTGTATAAATATAGGTAATGAAAACAAAATCGTTTTTAAAAAATATATATTTTCGTAACAAAATATAGCCTATTTACACCTCTACAGAATCACAATACTTCCCTAATTGAGCAATGTAATTTAACATCATTTAATGTACATCCCGAGCCCTACTGCTAAGCTTATACTAAAATCACTCTTTATAGAAGCCTTCTATGATGTCTTTGTACTTCTCGTATACAACGTTTCTCTTGATTTTCAGCGTCGGTCCTGAAATAATACAAATGTTGATTTAATACTTCGATATTTTTATATTTAATAGTAGAGTAGATCGAAAAATCACAACTGAAGTACATAAAGAATAGCAAAGAAATGATTCCCCATAAAAACTATACATAAATAAAGTGTTTACTAGATTAATTTCAATAATATTTTTGAAATGGATGTATCAATTATTATATGTATAGCCAAAGTGTACAGTGGACAAACCTAATATTCCTGACTGCATTGAAAAATCTGCAGGTAAAATGGCGAATTTCTGTATTTTTTGTGCATTTGAAATGGCGTGCTTGTTCGCACGTTGGATACCTTCTTCAATCGCTTTGTATACCTGTAAAAAAATATTTATCTTGTGGTTTTAATTTATTAACTTGTCTGACACTGCTTTTTATCATTTGACACTCTGGTTTATCAGGGTTACTTTAAGGTTATATTCCCAAAAACAAGGTTCGCTCTTGCCGACAATCTTGTTCGTTTTTCGTTCTTGTTTCTTGTTTTTGTTTATTCGCTCTGGTTTGCCTTATTATGTACATAGAATTACTATCTATCCCGAGAATAGTTGGTAGACTTACGACAGGGTCCTTCGAGTTGTAGATCTCGCTTATGGTGGTAGCCTTGGATCCAAGGCTTGCTACCCATTTCTTGGTCTCACTTTCCAGCTCATCTAGAGCTTCGCCGGTGTCTTGGTCCACTTTAGCCTGTGATAAATATAGTAAATTACAACTATTATTATTAAAAGTATAGTAATATTTGTAATACTTGATTTATTACAACAATTTTAGTGATTCGTTCATCATTAGAAATCTACTTTTGTCAAAAATATTACTAAATCAAATTTAGAATGGGAGTGGTGAAACGGTCAGTAATAGTTATGATTATTCATCATACCTACCCGCTGCTGAGCAAAGACCTACCTTTTGAAAAATAAAATGACTATTTGCCAGAAAAGTTCATTAGGTCGAACGCGATAATCTCAGGAACTACAGGTTCGATTTGAAAATTTATTTTATTGTTAGATAGTTCATTTATCGAGGAATGCTTTCGGTTTCTTATTCCGTAATTCCTACGGGAAAGGGAACAGAAAGGTTAAAACACGGGGCGGTCGCTAGTTTAGTTATATCGGGGGAAACCAACATTGTTAACTCACCTTCAAAGTAACGAGCAATGCCAGGAACTTGCGTTGGTCTCCGATGAGTACGGCGTACCCCACGTGCGGCAGCTCCGCTTGCACACTCTGTTCTATGGGAACGGGCGCTACGTTCTCTCCACCGGCGGTGATCAGAAGCTCCTATAAATATGGCACGCAATTATTTGCCTACTCGAACAGTGCAATAATCATACACGTAGATCACCTTTATAAGAGTTTTGCAAATTATATAGACAATCAAAAATCACACATATTAAGTCAGCCACATTGGTTATAATTAAGTGTGTTTGAAATGATAATGTGTAGTTTTGCGAGAGCTAATTTGATTTAACTTTTTATCTAATAGGGAAGGTCAGCGACTTTAGATTTTATTGCAACAATTATATATAATGTTTGACTGATTAAGTACAACGAGACTTAACTGTGGCATGAAAGCCACGCCCACATCCTCTTGTATTCTGCCGTAAGTCTCCCTATACCTTTATCCTGCCCGTGATGTAGAGCAGTTCATGGTCGTCGATACGGCCAATGTCTCCGGAGTGCAGCCAGCCATCCTCGTCTATGGCAGCCTTGGTCTTCTCCTCGTCGTTGAGGTAGCCCATGAGCACGTGCCGGCCTTTCATGCACACCTCCCCAGGCCCGTTGGGGCTGACAGCGCCGTCGAACCGCGTCTGCGTGCCTGACAGAAGTTCGCCTGCCGAGTCTAGTTTGAACCTGTTGTGGTTGTTTTATTCATGTATTACTATATAACATGAGATAAGATATAATTAGTAATAATTGTAGACATATATAACAGAACATAGTTTAAGTACCTACGTTTTGTAAATTGACGTCTTTGGAGAAATGTTAATTTTACTTCATTTGTGCTTTAGAGGTAAAAGTAAAATTATTTAAATTATACAAATAATTACTGACCGGAGCCAAACTAGTTCCTCAGTTTATCATGTACAATCAAACAAACAAAAACCTCTTTCGCTTTATAATTTTGCTACCTATAGATTTTCTATTATAATATTATAAGGGATAATCTTGCGAAAATACCATAGACTAATACTGAATCGATTTTTAAAAATTTTTCACAGTCAGAAAGCTACACTATTCAGGAGTGCTATAGGCTATATTTTAACGCCCAACGAAGTGGGCGCGGTCGGATAGTAATCTATATAATGTTAACAAAAATTTCTTACTTGGGGTAGACACTGAGTGCATGGGCTCCAGACATCTCACTCATGCCGAAAGCGTCCGTGATGGGTATGTCCAGAGATAAGAAGAATTTCTTGATGTCAGGCGACAGAGGGGCCGCCGAGGAGACAAACGTGACGCATTTGTCTAAACCCAGTGTTGTTAACACTTTGTTGAACACCAATGACTTGGCTATTGAGTACCCGAACGACGAGCCTTGCTGCCTGTTGTAATAAACCATTCATGTTTATACAGTTAGTCTTTTTTCCATACGGAGTAGACAGAGCCAAGAGTCATGAAGATCAGAGATCATGCTTAGATGTAAGCGATACATTCTTTATAAACGTTTTTATAAAAACATGTTTATGTTCCGAATAATTTCTATTATTGTTAATCTAATTTGAGACATTAGTGGTTTGTCAATTTACGGATAAACCATTCATATAAGTACTATTAAATTATTTGTCAATAAAACAAAAAATTTAATAGAAATAAAGTCAGGGAAAATGTTCTAGACAAACGTGAATTGTCTGCAGTTATTATCATGACCTCAATGAAAAAATAATATTTAATGTTAGTTTCGCTATTCCAAACGTTTTCTAAATAATATTTAGAAAACGTTTGGAATAGCGAAAATAAATAAAATTTATAAAGTATTAGATATATCAATGGTATAAGATATTTCAATATTTAAAATAAAATAATATTATTAATAAGAAAAACAAGAAACATGCTCAAATAACCATGATGAAAAACTATGTTATGATTATGACTACAAAATTTAGCTTTTACTATAATTACAAAAAAATAAACAATGGATAGCAAAATATTAACTTAGGATTACCCTAAAACTAAGTATAAAATGAACTAACTACATAATTACTTATTTGAATAAGTATGTTTTTATTAGGCGAAATGAGGCTATTTCATGCTAATACGTTATTTTAATAATAATATTTGTAATATGAGGTAATACGAACAAACAAATTCAACACTATGCATTCCGTATTGTATTGACGTCACATACCAATATTTGATCATTTCAATCGTAGAGAAGTCTATAGGCAGACCCACCATTCCCGATGAAAAAGAACTACCGATAAAATAGTATAAAATTGTTACGGCTTCCTGTTTCCATATATAATATGTGTGTGTGTATATGTATATATATTTCATAATTCCTTACTTATAAATTATGCTAATTCAAGTTAAGAATTTAATCACTAGCTGTTGCCCGTGTGTTCACATGTGTGAATGTCGAGTAGAAAAGTTTCAATTTATTCGTAAACTTTTCCTCTTTGCGTGGAAATAAAATTTCTTAATCTGTATGATACAGTTACAGATACAGTATCACGTTGTTGTCACTTACAGGGTAGACAGAGCCAAGTGTCGCAAGACTCTAAGACCACGATTAGAGAATTGGTGGGTTTACGGGTAAACTTGTATTTAAATAATTGTATGAAAAATTATTAGCTTACCCGTTCATTCTAGCAAGATGGTACTTGAGCCCTTTATCTTTAGCCCAGTTGGCGATAAACCGTGTGATGACGCCACTTGACGCACCCACTGCAGTTATTCTCTCATGCATTTTTTCATATACCCGCGGAACAGCAAGAAATCTGGGCGAATGCGACATACATAAATTAATAAAATGTAATATTACATAAATACTATATTATAATCAAATTAATTAATGCGAACAAATTATTACAAATTACAGAATTTTTTTAAGGTTTTCAGCGATACTAAAGGGCATTTAGAACAAATATCAAAACGTTAGTTTACAGTGCAACCATTAAGTTGAATAATTATTTCTTAGAATAAACTTGTAAACCGGAACTAGAAAAAAATGCCTATAGGTACAGACAGTGTAAAGAAAATATAAAAAAACAACATGTCATGTTTTTCATTTATTTCATGTATAACCTCCAACAACCAAGGTTTATAAGCACTGATGAAATTCATTGTGTTTAAACCTTGTTACAGTCGACTTGGTTCCTTGAACTCTTATTTTGTAATACTAATAAAATAACGCCGTGGGTTTATTATCAACTATTTGTTTTTTTTTTAAGAAAAATAACATGATGTTAACGTACTGCTAAATAAAAATATAGATAGATAAAGCATAAGGCACTAAGTATTTTGGACATCACTATATAGAGACATATTACACAGATTAACTAGCCCAAAATAAGATCGAAACTTCTGTTATACGATACCAATACACCGATACTATATTTTATAACAAATACATATATAGATAAACATTCAAGATTCATTCAAGGACCCTCATTAATCCCCATTTAGTTACCAAGTTACTGTACTACTAACAGTAGCTTGCGGCGTCCGGGGAGCCAGGAATGTAGTTACATCAATAAATGTAAGATAATACAGGTATTTACAAATATTCTTCGTTATTGCCAAAAATGTCCAATTTTAGAACCAAGGCTTTGGAAAAATAATAAGGTTATAAAAATTACCTGGTAGGTCGAACCTCTTTCAGAGTTTCTACGAGGGTTCCCTTCAGCGCATCGGGTTGCGCAAAATAAACGGAAATTCCATGAGTAAGCGTCGTGTAGATATCCACTGCCTGTAGACAGAATAACATACAATATAATCTTAAAAAATAAATAGTTTACCCAACTAGGTAGGTGTCTTATATTAAACTCATAAATAATACATTACATACATTCCATCAATTTTAGAAGTAAGAAATGATAAGCAATGATGTTTACGGTCACGATCGGCGTTTGCTTTAAAAAGCTTCGTGTTAATAACATTTAACGCACAAACATTTTGGGCCAATTCATAAATTACTTTTTATCACGTCAAATGATTTATCTTAATAAAAAAAATTAACAGTATATCGCGTGATAAATTATATTATAAAAATTAAAAATCTATAACTTAAATATAAATAACTTAGCATGATAAATTGCATTAAATAGGAGCCTCCCAGAGGTCATGGCTACAATGCGATACAATTACATGGTTGCTTGACAAGTGGCCTCAAAGTTTAAATTTCCATTACAAATGAGTGCCTAGAATGAGCATTGCTAATAGAAAAATGAACATATAAATAAAATCATAAAATTAATAAGTTAAAAACCGAGCTGGCCTCATATAGAGAGGCTTTCTTATCATTTATTTATTTATTAAACTTTGCCATTAAACCAGTGCGAAAGGGTAGCATTTTATGTGTAACATGTATGTTACACATAAAATGCTACCCTATTTACGTGTTATTTACGATAACATCATTCAATGGTTCACATTGAGAACTTTATCTATAATGTTACATTTATTTCTAACGTCCTTGATTATGAAAATAACATTTATTCTCAAGAAAGGTTTGCAATAATTTAAAAAACAATAATACTTAAGTAATCATTGACTTTTAAATGATTAAAAAAAAGGTCACCAAAGTTAATGAATAAAGACCATTTACAGTGAAAACGTGCGATGCTACGTTACTTGCGCTCGCAGATCGCGTGGCGGCTCACGTCATTTCAGGTTGTCGTGAATTATGAATCAAGATCATTACTACAGTGAGATCGTGCGAGTTACGTGTTACCTGTGCGGCGACGTGCGACAGCGGCAAGAAGGAGACAAGCCGCTCGACCAGCGGCTGCAGATCACGCACGCGTTCGCCAATCGCGTGCGCGTCCCACGTCAGGTTGTCGTGCGACAGCATCACCGCTTTCGGCGCGCCCACCGTGCCCGACTGCGAATTTCAAACTAATTAATGTCGTGATTAATTATAATTAATCAATGTCAATCAATGATTGAGTGCAGAAAGTGCATTGAGTTAACAAATCCAACATTCATGTTAGACGTATTACACCATATTTTACCTCGAATCGTCAAGAAGTTTAAGGATATATAGATTGAAGTCAAAAAAGTTAACTACTTCCAAGTCGCAAATAAAAAAAGACTTTAGAAAATATAACTGAAAAAATAATTTCAATGACAAAATGATATTTAAAAAAAATTGCATATGGTTTTGGTGCAGTTATGTCAAAGCTCATATATTTCCATTCGTTACCTATCGTTTTCACCATCATTTTTTAATTGTCTCTTTAGGTAGCCTGCTAGAGCTCCGACAGTTAAGGGCCTTAGCAAACCTCTACTAAAGCGTTTTCTCTAGAGATGTCTAAAAATTTTGTCATTAACTAGATTTGACAGTGCCAGAGTCCAGTCGATCGATAGCCATGTCAAGGTTAAGTACTAGCCACAGGTCATTAAAAGTGGTACTAGCATAGGCATAGTTATGAAAACTTATAATATTCGTTACTAGCTTTTGCCCGCGACGTATTTCGGACGTAAATACTATTGTAATTATCTCGGGTTCTAAGCGACGTATTAAGATGAAACCAACGCTATATTTAAGTTAGACCTACAATACAATTGCGAAAACCACATCTAATTACATCCGGTAGTTTGTATTGCGCGTACAAACATGTATAGAAAGATAAACTAAATTAAAGAAACTTTTTGGCTTCTATAGGTCCTAAAATGACCCTCTCACCCTTTTTTCCATAATATACATATATCCCATGTACAGATTTGTCTGAATTACAGTTTTATTGTATAGATTACAAAATTTTACTTAACCACATATTCAAGTTTGTGTTTAAAATACTGGCAAAAGAAAGATAATAAACAATGATGTACTTATATATTGTACTTACTGTATAGACCAATGTACAACATTCATTGATAGCGATGTTTTTGAGAACTTTATCCAACTGTGTGTCCGGTTCTTTGGCGCCTATCTCTAGTATCTGCTCCCACTGTAATCAGTTAAATTTTTCCTTTAAGTAATTATTTATTATTGCTATAATTTTAAGTACTTATTTAACCTGTAAATAGCATGGACAATGTAATGCCCATGATGATTTTGCACATGTTGATTAAAATAGAATGGCATCTAACATAATAGAATTGAATTAGTCCTAGTACAAAACCTCACCGAAATTTCAAATGCGTTTATACACATAAGTATAAACTTATAAATGTGGAATTAAGTACTAGCTCTAAGACAATTTTTCTTGATTTATAGGGTGTCATTAAATCTAGAATGAACTTATCATTGAAATAAAATGCGCTGACTCGCTTTCAAGTAAAAATTTACGGATGTTTAAAGATAACAATGTACAAAAAGAGAGACAAAAGTGCATACTAACTACGCAATGACGTGTTACATAACGTTAACCTGGACTGGCCTTGTAAGATTACGACGGAAATAGGCATATAAACGCAGACAACTAATCACTGAAATTTCACGTGATCCATTAGACATTTTTTATTTTAAAAACATCGGCTCAAATATGAAGGTCAAATATTTTAGCGACATAGTAGTTACATCTTATTATTGTATTTCGAGTTGAAAATTAATATATTTTTATAAAAATTGACAAATAATTATTTCAAATCAAAGTAAAAAATTTATTCAAATGGACCAGAATCCAGCACTTTTGATTCGTCAAAATTATTAAAACTACCGAGGACAAGGTGGGTCTACTACCGTGTCTAAAATTACAAAAAAAACTGGAGTTTTAAATTATTCCAGACACATTTAAAAAAATGCGTCTGTTTGTTTCCAATACGACTTAAATCTATTGTTTAGGGATTCCAATTCCGGTATACCGAGATCTCGGTTTTATAGGATTTCGCATTATTCCCATCTCGAATGATGCCGACAATTCTATCAAATACTCGCAATAGTACAAATCTCGCTGTCTTGACAATTTCTGGTATCCCTAGGTTGTGGGATTGGAAGCTCTACTATTCGTTTAGCCCACTGAAAACTGAGCCCAGACATCTCTCAGATTAGCACTAGAGGAGTCTGGCTTAGCCTTCATGTAAGTTTTAAGACGCGTTTTACATCAAATAATTATGTTTNNAAACATAATTATTTGATGTAAAACGTAGTTATCGTGAGATTCATATTGTTTGATCCATTCAATGTGGTTTGGTTTGTGTCTGTGAGACGCGATATGTTTTGAATATGAATGATCAACATAAACAGACAAAATTTAAAAAATATAATTTTTGTGTTGGTATTGAATTCTTATTTTACAGTTTCATTAACTAACCAATATTAAATAGATGTTTTAATAGGCGCATAGGAAAAATAAATTACTACTTACCTTAAGAATATTTCGATAATGCACGAAGCCATAAGTACTTAGAAGATAAATAGTAACTAAAACGATTATCTTTAAGGCGAAACATAAATAAAAACTTATAAGTAGAATCATTATCCAAAGTCCACTTATTGACCTCGCGTGATTTTTAGATCAAGAGATACTAATTATCATTAAATTATACCGCTGCTGCAAAAAGGATAAATAGAGTTCCTAGAATTTTTCCTCTAACGTTTATCAATCTGCGTAGTAAGATTGTTAAACTTACCTGAACATTTTAGTATTAAATCAACCTTTTAATTTAAATTTTAACAACCTTTTAATCTAAAGCAATTGATTTTTGCGGTATATCGCAAAAATCAATTGTTGTTGGTTGTTGAGTTGTGTTAGCTCGTAATTAGTTCATTTTATCAATGAAATTAATTCGCTTATTTTCTTATTGATTAGATATATAAAATCCACTGTACTTATTACTTAAACTTGTTATTACTACACTGTAGGTACTTTACAAAATTACTTATATATTTTGTAATTGTTAATGCACTTAGCGGCTAAGGTAACCACGTTGCCTGAATATATAAAAAAAATTGTTACCTAAAAGTACTTATTTCCTATATGCTATCTATGCAATTTTATATTTCAAAAGATTAAAATGTCGCAATAAGCTGATGATTATACCTATCTAGTTCATATCTTATTCACCATACGAATACTTAATTACTCATGATATCTCATTGATAGAGCTATCTTAGCATAAGTACGGGGTGTAATTAATCTAGTCATAAATCATATGAAAGAATTTTTCAACTGATAACAAAGATAGCAACAAAATTTGCTTAGTTTTAAAGTGTTCATAGAATATAAGACGAGGGTCGCAATAGTTCTACTTAAATAATGACGTCCTTATAAATCAACATCAACTGTCTCCCGGGCTGTCCCCATACACGATGTAATCATAAAGCGGAAGAGTTTGGTTGGTTATCTTAGGATCTACTGGTAGGATTTAAAAAAATCTTTAAAGTTAGATTAGTATATTATATATTAAATAGTCCATTTATTAAAGAAGGCTATAGGCTACTTTTTATCCCGTAATACCACCGGAAACGGATGCAGTGCGGGAATATAAAAAGAAAGTTATGTCCTGGATGAAGATGGCCTTCTTTGGTGAAAGAATCAAATGTTTACATGTACATTATAATGTAAAATTTAATTATAATTTGGATAAATCTGTTACATGTATACTAGGTATAGGTGTAGGTATCTTTCTAGTTTATGACATAAGTATAGACATTAAAGACTTACCGAGTACAAGTCAGGTACGGCGGTGTCAACCGGAGCCTCCCATTGCACTAGGACTTTCAAATGCGGCAGTCTACTTCGAACCGCTAGGATTTTATCAAGCTGTTTTTTGTCTTGGACCACGCAGATGTTCGCCCGAGAGGACTGCAGGCAGTGGTAGCAGGCTTCCGGTGAATTTGTCGTGTAAATCCCCGCAGCAAAACCACTACCGAAGTACAATCATCTAAGCATTTGATCTGCTACTTGAACTTTTACAACTTAGTTTCTCTACCTCTGAAGTTAACAGTCTGGTCTTCTTGGTGGAATTTGATCAAAATCAAAAAGCTTTTTATTCAAGTAGGCCAAATAATGGCACTTTTGTATCGTCATTTTGCTATTTCTTAATTAAATTGCAAAGCTGCATACTACCAGCATTTCGAAACGATCACTACAAACAATTATTTAAAAAAATTAAAAGAAGACTGCAGACAATTATTTAAAAAAATTAAAAGAAGATTATAATATGATACAGATTAAATCGATAACTGGCTTAGGCATTACTTCAAACGTGTGCAATCAGGTGTACCTGTTGACATTGATCATTTATCGTATTTTGAAGGTATCATTTCTACTTAGGTAATTTTAATTTCCATAAAATTTCGATATTATCTTTCTGCATGATTCATATGAATAGATATTAAATATTAAAAAAAAAAACAGTATATAAAAGATATGAAATATTTGGAAGAAAATGATTTATTCCTGTCAGTAAATATTTGATGTTAGGTAGATTGCGTTTATTATCAGAATGTTATCAAATAATTGGTCGTGAACTATAAATTTAAACTTGTTCATAACTTATAGTGTCATAAATAATGTATTATATAAGATTCCTCATATTTAAAACATTTAACAATTAATAATAGTAATAATTAAGTCACTTCATAACAGTGCCTTATCAAAAGAACATTATCAACACCTTTAGGCAACAGCTCGATGTACCTAGATAAGATAGAGAGTGGGCATTATATCATTTTTTTAATAAATATTCTACATATTATCCTTTCCTGTCTCATACTTATTTCCCCTTTTATTAAAATTACCAGACAATGGGTAGTTAAATTTTCTTTTCTTATTGAATGTGATAGATATTTTTAGTCGTCAAGGTACATAATATGTATAAATAATGAAGATATTTTTTCTATTATTTGAATATTTTATTAAATAATACCTACCCTGCATGTATAGCGGCCAGATCGGCCACGAACCACTGCTCAGAATTGAAGCCGATGATAGCCACCGAGTGGTATCGCTCTAGGCCTAGCTTCAGAAACGCTTTAGCTACGATGCGCACTCGCTCCTGATATTGCCTGAAAATATAGTCTTGTTATGCTTAAGTAATATAAAAATGCGAGTGCTTTACTTAACAATGATATAATCTTTATATGGAAAGTAATCGCTGAATATCTGTAAGTTTATGGAACTTTTATGTCACTTAGCAATTAAGTAGGTACCATTGTATTTTCCAACATCACGGAAGAGCAAATGATGGAATAAAATAATTATAAAATAATGATGGAAAATAGCATATATAAATTATTTTACGCGAATGTGTTAACACATTCGCGTAAAATAATTTGTAACTTGCGTCAGTTAAATACTTAACTAGTAATATTCTATGTTCAAAGTCTAAATTCACCTTATTCTACTCGCGTGACAGCGACGACCTAGCAAACATGCTTATTATTAAAAGTAGTCATTAAACATGTGTCATTTTTCAGAGTTCCCTCACTAAATGATAAAAACGGACCCCTTATAGTTTCGTCGAGTCCGTCTGGCTATCTGTACGTCACAGACCTGTATTTTTTTACTATAAGGTTTGAATTTGAAAGGTATTGAATGAACCGCTACAAAAGCATCGATGATGACGTATGATATTTTTAACAATATTTTGTTGTTTGTCATATATATCATGTAAACCTACCCTAGGTTTACATGGTATACAGGTTCCTAAAACATTTTTATTTCTTTTTTTTTTATTACGCCAATATTTAGTAAAAATGTTGTCCCCCTCTAACTTTTAAACTACACATGCATACGTATATACACAGGTCAATTAATGAAAACTTCAAACTAAAATCAGTTAGAACAAAATCTATTCAATAGTTTATATGGGATTAGTAACTTTGATAGGTACTAACTTATATTATTTCGGTATCTCTCGAACATAAATGATCTCTTTGAATTTTTTTATTTAAGATAAATGTACAGAACCCAACGGACTGAGCGGAGAGTCAGACTCGCACTAGGCTGGTTATTTTATGTGACTGGCTTCAATGAGAAAACCAATGCGTATCTAAATATGGTCAGATTCAAAAATCTACTGTCTGAATAGTGTTACGACAAGAAAATTATTTAAATATATTTAGAAGTTGTTAATTTGAATACTAATATTACAATAAATTCATTTTCTTTAAATAAAGAATTATTGTACAATCATATTCTTTAATGTGTATCCTTTTCCCGCAACTCTTTTTTTTATGAAAGAGGGAGGCAAACGAATAGGCGTGTCACGTGATATTAAGTGATCCCAGCCGCCCATAAACATCTTCAACACCCGGGGTCACAGAAGCGTTGCCGGCCTTTGAGGGATTTGTACGCTCTTTTCTTGAAGGTTCTGATGTCGTATTGGTCCGGAAATACCGCTGCAAGCAGTTCGATCTACAGTGTTGACGTACATCGTAAAAAGTTTCTTTTAAAACATAATGTGGTAGACCGTCACTTATCAAGACAGAATGGCTGGAACTTTAGTCTGCGTGGGGTAGTACGGTGTGAAAACTCAGCGAACCATCAAGTTCAAGTCTCGAACTCACTAACTTTGTCCTCATATATTTATTTATTTATAGTACGTTCCACTCACTTGAATGTCAGCTTGTGCCATTTGCCATCTTGTTTTTTCGAAGCCAGCGCAATGCCGTCAGGGTACCTCGCAACTGTTCTGCTCAGAAGTCCTGGCACAGATATGGGGGGCTCCCCTGCTAATCCTCTGGGTTCCGTCCGTAATTTGACACACCCTTCAGGAGAACACGTCGTGTATTCATTGCAGGGTATCACCTGGTCCGGACCTGAAAAATAGATCGCGTGTTTACTACAGTTTTATGGTTAAGAATGCGGCCGTCACATTTGGGTCAGCATGTTTATAATGTATGCTTTTGTAATTGATAGTTGGTTAGAAGTCTAGAAGTGTAATATTGATTTGAAGTTGAAAGCAAATAAATGATGATAATTATATGTATTTCTAAAAGGTAGGATACAAAAATCCTAAGGCCTTTTTTGCATGGCTCTGTCTAATAAAAATAATATTTAAGCTTAGATCGTGATCTAAGTATTTCAGTTATTTTATTTATGCAGGTATTCCTTTAAATATTGTGAACTTGTTGAGGTTTGTATTAAAATTACTGATAACTGCGTTTTCTGAATAAGACATGACTAAAATAAACTATTTTTGTTTATCAATTATTGCATTCATTAATAAATGTTTAAACACTTACCACATCGATCGGATGTGATATCATTTTGAAGCAGAAACGACAGTAGATACTGGCGTAATGCCAAAAGTGGCCTCATAAAATCTTTAATGTAATTAATACTAAGGTAGTTTAAGTGCCACAAATACAAGTAATCGTAATGGTATCTTATTTTGAAGAAATTTTAAACCAAGAAACCTATTTAATTAAAACTTTAATTTGTGTTCTACTATCTTTACTCTATAACAGATGTTTATAAAAAGTAAAAAAAAAGTTAAGAAAGATAAGTTCCGATCCACGTGTAGTGACAACTATGCAACTTTGTAGAGCGGCTGTCTGGCGCTTTCCCCCTGCAGTCAGTCGCCTCTTATATGTTACTGTGCGCATAGGCGCTTTTTGTATATTGTGTGATCCAATAAATCGTGTACGTGCACATTCAGAACTTTGCTCTCCAGTCACCTATACACTAACCCCACACTGGTGACCCCGACGTGATAACATCACAACTTGCTACAAGTATTTACGTCAGGTTTGATGTCTTGAAATCTCGATTGTTGCAAATTTACGAAGAGTCAGTAAACAGGAAAATACAGAAATTAAATGGTGAAATGGAATTGGGACAGGAAAAACCTTCCCAACTTTTGCATCGGATGCGAACTTGCGCGAGGTAAAATTCCAAACGAAACACTTCGTAGGTATTCTATGGCAAGGCCGTTTGCCACATGCATTGCGAGCAGTTGCTTGTACTCATAGAGGATGTAAGTGTAGAGAGCTTGTGTGACATCGCCCATAAGATGCAAGAGACGACTAGGCCTGCAAGCGAAAAAGTAGTAGCGCAGGTCTCGGAAAACGACTGCGGGGAGTAAGCGCCAAACAGCCGCTTGCAGAGTTGTCACTACACACTAATTGCTATGGGCAAAATACATTGATATAGGGTATCTTCTGTAGAATGAACTAAGAAATAGGAGTAATAAATAAATTTTATAGATACAGTATCACGCTTTTAGCCTTTACAAGGTAGACATAACCAAGAGTTGCGAAACTTGCAAAATGGTATTGAAAATCATAATAGGTAAATAAACAAATGTTACCATTATTATAGGAGTCTCTGTTGAAAACGCCGTTTGGGATGGTCATTTTGTGTACTTTTACTATTTCCTCGCCGTTCTCCACGATCACTGTCGTGTTCTCCTAAAATAAAAATTAATATATAATATTCTGTGAGGTATACAAGATTATATTTATTTAATAAGTAGACATATCCGGATATTTAATCCCTGCACAATTTTGCTTAGCAGAAAGGAAGTTGTATGTATGTACATAGATATATGGCAACAATTTCCTTTAGGTATGAGATAAGTATTTAAAATAAATACTTAAGAATATGAATGAATTACTTCCCTAAAGCGAAGAAGTCTAAATAGAAATTATACCTTAATAAAGATAAATTAGCACGAACATATGTAGAAAATTGAAAGACATTGGGCAAAGAATGACATTGGAAAGCAAATAATAGCGTACTTTAAGGAATACGTATTATAGATGATAGCACGAAATTCAAAGATTTTCCAATATAGTTAAACTTTCCGGCCGAGGGAGATCCTCGGAACAGGAATTACCCTAAACTTTTTGGTACCTACATCTACAGAAAAACTATCACATACACATTTGGACTTTAAAATATAATTAAGACGCGTTATATATCAATCAAAGAATTTTATGATCTCTTATTAAAGTACGCTTTCTACTAGTCTTAAATATTTTTCTAAAATAAGCACTAATTTAAAAAAAAATCCAGCGCGTATGAAAATACGGGTTATAAATGTATACAGTTTGATTCAAAGGTTGCATATTGCGCGATGTCTTAGCAAGATAAAGCTGTAATTTGTTTAATAGCTGCCACAACAATAGTATCTATACTTACAAAAAAGATTGTAACTGAGCTATATTTGTACATGAGAGATATTTAAGAAAAAGTATACTCGTATAGGGGATCTTTATAGGGCCGATAGAAGCCAAAACTATTGTTTTGGAAATTTTTGTCTGGCTGTCTGTATGAGTATTCTCGCATCATACAAAAACTACTAGAAGAAATTTGATGCGGTTTTAAACTTAAAATATAGCATAGGTTCCATTTGGATACGCCGCTTAGAATCCGACATATTGACAATAGTACTTAGTTACGCGCGNNGGACGACGTCGCGGGCAGAAGCTACTACCTAATACCTACGCAAGGTAGCGTGACTACGTTTCTTAACAACTTGTAGACTGTTGCAACTGCAATCAATGCAGCAAATAGACGGTATGATGCGTTAAATACGTACAAGTAGAATATAGAATAGTCACTATTACTCAAATTTTGTTTTCTAACGGTTTTTATAACTTCCATAACGATCTGGAAGTAGTGTAAGAAAAACCACTTAAACCAAAGGTAGATAAGATAGCAATAGTTTTTTTAATTAGCCCACCAATCAGCTTAGCGTATCCCTTAAATTCCACAACGCTTGGCTCTGTATACCCCGTAAGG
>JADGIL010004712.1:1791-32278 GCA_020352625.1 Cactoblastis cactorum | reverse complement strand
TGGAACTTTGTCGATATAATCATAGCAGTTGTCATCTTCATTGCGGTGAGGACGATATTTTGTTTGATTTTGTTCCGAAATGTAGTTAGTAGCCAAATTACGTAAACCGTAATTTGGCTGGTGACAATACGTGAAATTTACGGAGCTATTGATTTTTTGGAAGTGAAAGTGATGCTTATTGTATACTTAATAAGAAATTTGTTAATAAGCAGGTTTATATTCTTTGATAGAGAATTGTCAAGACATCCATCATCATCAAGGTACTCATCATCATCTGCCTGCCCTGCTCTCATGTTATTTGGGGTCGGCGCAGTATGTCTTATTCTTCCATACTCTTCTGTCACTCGTCAAAAGGTCATTCACACCCATTTCCCTCATATCCTTCTTCACACAGTCTATCCATCTTTTCTTTGGTTTTGCCTCTCCCCTTCCATCCATCAACATTCCTATTCATTAGGAGAAGGTACTATGAGAAGTATTTTTTAATAGTCAAAATAGTGTTTTTAATAATAAGTATGCAGGCGTACATATACATTATCAAGACTTTATCCCTTTAGATAAGGTAGACAGAGCCACTAGACCACACTTAGCAAATAATGGCAGAATCAAACTATAAGAATTCCAGTTTCAAGCCCTTCCCTTCATTGACTTTTACAATCTGCGCGGTAGGAGTAGCAGCTGGCACATTCTACGTTTTTCTTTCACTCCCAGACCAACATGGAAGACAAATACTTACACAAAAATTTTCATTCATTTCTACATATTTCTGGGAATTTTTGCGTTATGACGTATGCAACATTTATGTTTTGACCTTCCACATAAATTGAGGAGTCGTCTGTTCGAGTTTGAAAACAAATTATTACATTTAACGACAATTTTCGTAAAGCAAACATTGAGATACAATAATAACATCTGTTGTAATTATAGTTACTTGTATATGTTCAATATTTGCACAAGACAGACAGCGACTCTAGTAATTTTATCTTAGGTTAAAACGGAAAAAATAATGTAATGACCTCTACTGATATTTTTATTTTGTTATTAAAATATACATATTTTATTTGCAATGAAATATTAATTAAAATAAAGCAATGGTATGAATAGGTGTTAAAGGTAATAATCTGACTGCATGCTTCGTAAAAAAATATAGCATGTATAAATACTATAGTCTGAATTTATTATTACAAAATATAATGAAGTGTAAATCAATTTTTATTGTATAACTAAATATAGCAAAAGACACATTATTTTGATTTCATCATGATTCCGATTTCCTTTTCAGGATTGTACGGCGAGCGAGCGGGAGCGCTTACGTTCCTCTGCGGCGACCCAGACACTGCTGCTAAAGTGATGTCGCAGGTCAAGATCATGATCCGCACCATGTACTCCAACCCCCCACTGTACGGAGCGCGCCTCGTCACTGAGATTCTGTCCAATGCGGAGCTCAGGAAACAATGGTGAGGTTCAGGTTATGGGCCCAGCGCTTAACTAAGACAGTTAAATTATTAACTCTAAATATAATAAATTATTAACTTTAATTACTGTATTTTATGAATAAAGTTGCCAAAAATATCACAAGATGACGCATTTCTCACCTCTTCGCTGATGTCTGTTTAAATTTTCGATGCAAACACTAAAGGTTATAAAGTGTAATTGCGTACAAGTCATCAAAGCTCAACGGTAGTACCGATTTGAAAGTGGTTTTTTTACCAATGACTGCATATGAAAAGGGATTTCATCTATTTTCTATGGAAATCACTTCTGCCGCCAAATAAACACGTATGAAATGTTTCCAAAAACGTCCTTTTTCTCCAGGTTGAGCGACGTGAAGCAGATGGCGGACCGCATTATCTCGATGCGGCAGCAACTGCGCGCAGGCATTGAAGGTGCCGGCAACCCGCAGCGTTGGCAGCACATCACTGACCAGATCGGCATGTTCTGCTTCACCGGACTCAAGCCCGAACAGGTAACCTTTTTTCCAGATAAATGATACAAAATTGTTTCGTAAAAATGGCGGATTAAAAAAATAATAAATTCTATGCCCGCTCAAAGAGGTCTGTAAAAATCTATGAGGGTCTTTTTGTCCTTTGACAACAAAGGCTCCAAAGAATAATGTAGTAAAAAGATAAACATCTTTGTGTTTATAACCCACGACGCCAAATTTGATTTATTCCGTAGATTAAATAATGTAATTATTTCAATGAGATTTTCAAAATATTATACTACATTATTGATGAAATTGCCAAAACTACGAGGTAAAGTCAACTAATCCTTTTCAGGTTGAGAGACTCACTAAGGAGTTCCACATCTACCTGACGAAAGACGGACGCATCTCTGTGGCAGGCATCTCCTCCAAGAACGTCAACTACATCGCCGAAGCCATGCACAAAGTAACCTCCTAAGCCACATATCAAACAACACAATTGCTATACGCATCGCTGATGCACGATATTATGTAACGATAACACAGTATTTATTTCGAAGTTTTTATTATGTTTACGTATAAATTATCTCTAACTTTAAGATATCCTGTATTTAATACGATTTATTTTTCAGAATAAATTTATATATTTTTTTTTTCGTTTTTACGTTGTCCGTTGTTCCACGCGTCAGGTTTCATACAAAACAAAGTGGTTTGATTAAACTTTTATTGTTAAAATAAGTAGATAAAATAAACTTGATGCCAAAACACAGAAATTGTATTAACATTTTTCGGTGATCTACGACAGTCTAGGTGTATGCGAGATATTTACAGCAGACAAACAAATAAACTTACCTTCCTAGTTTAAAACTGATGCAGGTCAATCGTTAACATTGCTTAAATAAAGTTTAAATTTGTATAATTTATACAAGAGTACATGTCCTTAGAGGACGACTTACGAATAACGGGAACACATTTCTTGGCGACGGCACGTCGCGACAATTTAACTAAATTCACCTGCATCTACATCAAAAATCGATGTAACAGCATATTATACTACACTAACTCAAGTTTATTATAGTGTACACATCCAAAATGCGTTTCATATTTAAATTTTAATATACAAAATATACTAATGCATAAGTCGACAGTTCTCATTGATAATTCAATAAAAATAGTAATCAGGTATATATTTACACTTTCCATATAATTACATGGCACTATTTCTTTAGAATGTAATCTTTTAAAGCAAGAAATATGTACCATTCTGTTTATTTTTTCTTATCGCTTTTAAAGCTGTCAATGCATTGATATGCAAAGGGTACAATGCACTTAATGAGATTTCATATTAAAATTAATTAAAACAATTCATCTGACATACAGAATTGTATGCGTATATCTCAAACAAAACCATACAAAAAGTTTTCTCTTTAAAATTTCAAAACAAAATGCCAATTTGTTAAGTAACTGAGATCGCTATATTTCAGGATATTTTGTTTGCCTTTAGAACTACCAATTTGTTAGTACAAACTACAAATATAAATAAAACATGTGTGATTGCACCGAAATTGTATCCAAACTAAGAACATTTAACTTGGGGAAGCAAACTAAGGCGAAATGAATAAAAATATTATTATAATCATGTCTGTGTCTATCTGTATTGGACTGTACAAAGCGCAGCTCTGTACACTTAGAATATATTACTATGTCATAAATAATATGTTTCGGATAAAATTATATTTTTAATGTCTCCTATTAATTAAGCGTCTGAGACAAAACATTGTCCAGATATACACATTTTTTATATCATCTTATATAGCTTTGTGTTGAATGATAGTTTATCATTAAATAATAAAATGTTACACTATAAATAGAATCGTATTTCACCGTTAATATAAACAGTCGCGTATAATGGGGGCAATACGAACTATTTGTATTGAAATATTATAACATTTCGTACTATAAAGAAATGTGAAACACTAAGCATTAAACTTTAAATTTTAGTCTTATTTTAAACTAAATTTCTGTTGTTTTCTAAATCTGATGTAAAATATTGCCACTCGTATTAAAATTTTTGTAGAGAGCCATTTTCTGAAGCATTACTTATCAAACAAATAATTTTTGAAACTGAGGAAGAAAATATTTACATAATTAAATAATGTAAGTACGTAACTAATTTGTGCGTTGCAGCTACTGTACTCCAAGTACTTATTTTTCTAATTTAATTTTCATGGGCGTCTTTGAAAATATCAACTAAAATATTTATTGTAATGTTCTAGTTACTATTTTTATTAAAGTTAAGACTTCGCTAAAAGCAGTTGCGGTACATTGTTGCGTTAGCACCATACAGGCTGTATTACAACCGGATCGATATTTAAGTTATGTACAGTTAAAAGTTATATCAAACGTTTGCCAAAAAAATATTGCTTCAACTATTACGCGACACTTTAAAAGGCGACTTAAGGTAGGATTCAGATCAGACTAGAGGTGATGTACGAACTGTTTTATATACTGTTTATCGCCGTGAACGGATAAACAAGTCGACGGTTCATGCGTTAACTAGTTAATAGCGAGAACGGCTCGCGTTCGCGACTCGGCCGCACGACGCGTGACGAATGGTCTCGTCTATCAACTATCCATACGAACGCGACCGTAATCCCAATACGAAAAGTTAACGTCGTAGACTACAAACAGTAGAAAATTAAACTGTTTTCAACCGGACCACAAACAGTGTCGTTGCGTTGACGGTAAAATCGTCGACGACCCACTACTAGATCAGACCGAATAGATCGTATCGGCTTTAAACGGACGGCTGTGAATGTGACCGAAATATGAATGTAATTCTTGTATACATGATTGAATTACTTTGCTGCTTTGTAAAATACCGTTCCGATGTGTCGCGGATCCGATCGACCTGAATCCTACTTTATGACAGATGCTATTATACAAAAATACCGCTTATTGAAACCCAATTTAGGGTCGATCTAGACTAGGCGGAAAAATTCTTGCCGCTATTCACTCTGAGCGCAAATAACTCCTTGAATTTTGAACAATTGAATATACTAGTGGATGTTCGACGGCGTGGCGGTGGTATTATATTAAAACTTCGACGTGCCAGTTATTCCAAAGTAAGCATAAGAAAAAAAACGGGAGCAAGTAAATAGAATGTAAGAATTTAATCTGTGAAAATTGTCAGAAGAAAACATAATCGTGAAGATGAGAGTGCGCTCTTCATTCATTCCGATATCGAAAGATTTTTCAGGTTTGTTTATTGATAAATTAAATTGAAACCTAATTATATTTTTTTATTATATTAAATTAAAAATAATGTCAAATTTCAAATCAAATTTATAGACCACTTAAGACTTCTTTGTCTGAGCACGATCAGAAATTAAAAGTTCTGTCGTGTAATACGTCAAGCAATCATTTAAGAGTATTTCCCATTTCCATCGAAACAATAAACTAAAAAGAACTTGTATCAACAGTTCTTATCAGTCGTAAGTCGTGACCGAGCGGCTAAAATGTTTAGAAATGCAAGTTATAAATATATAACTTTTATTGCGAACTGTACTTACGTACTTTACGAATTAACTAAATGGCAAGGTTCACTATTGCTTATCCACCACTTAATGCAGATTATAATGAATGTTCAATACTTATAACAAGGAAAATTATGTCTAGTTAATGTTAAGCTACGTTTGTAAGACGATGATGGCAGTAACACGTGTGTCCAGTAAAATATTATCAACGAATGTTGTCAAGCTAAATTGGACTTTATGAAATCTATATACAGTTCTTACTGTATTTGACATTATAATAGTATTGTGGTATATAATTTTTCACATAGATTCGATTCGAATTTGGCCTAAATGTTTAGCTATCCTTTTTTTGAACACAATTCAAACTTACAGACATTTTCCGAAAGTATTTTTCTGTTTAAAGATTCTGAACTAAGTGTAGATACATTAATTTTGTACTAATATAAGTAAATAGTTCTATCAGTACAAAATGCACCAAAATGTGAAGTTGAGTAACCATTACAGTGGAACTATTAAGACTATAAAATAACAATTTCCTATAAAATTGGTTCCCCAAGTATATACAACAAATCAATACGGTAAAATCATTCACTATTTTATTACATTTTTACACGTAACTGAACAAAACATCACCAAGCCTACACTTCACACTTCACATTATATGTCCCGCCTTAACCTAGTGCCATTACATTTTAAAGAAATGTTTAACCATTTTAATATTAAAACTAATTTATTGCTCATTTACTTAAAGGCAAACTTTCACTTACAGTCTGTGAGTCTGTGGAGTTGGCGGAGTCTTCGCCTAGCAGTCTACTCAACTGATCGTCTAAATGGTCAGTCCGTCGCTCACGCTTGGCCTCGTCACTCGCGAATACGTCGTCTCCCGCCATAAGCCCTTCTTCTAAATACGAGAACGACTCCAAATTGATATCTGTCGTACTGATCGCTGTACTGTAGATGTCTATCCTCTTCTGCTGCGACTTCGCTTCCGCCACTTTCTCTGATAGCTTCTCCTTAGCCTTTGTGAGCGCTTCCGACTCTGACTTGTCGATTTTGGAATCTAAGTCTTTTAGTTTGTCGAGGGATTTAGACTTGAGCGCGAATGAAGAATCGTTGCTGGACGAGCCGTCGTCCTGCAGCTGGCTCAACAACGTCCGAGTCGCGAGCGACAGCCCACTTGAACCGCTGTATATTTCCCCACTGTCACCTGAAAAATATGTCAAATTGATTAGAAATTATTAAAAAAAAAACTCAAAACTTGTAATTGAAATATGTGGTAATTACTAAACTTACCACTAGGTGTCGCGCGTTGTATACTATCTTGTGAAGAATGTTTACTATCTTGTTTATGCGAGTCGACCATAAACTCGCTTTCACTGTCGCTAGACATACCGAGGTCCAGATGCAAGGAATTTAATTTGTCGTCGTCTTTATCCTTCCGCGACACCGTATCCAGTTCCATCTCCCAATCCGTGACGCTCGACGAATCCTTCGCTCCTTCAGAGTCTTTGGTGAAACTCGATTTACCCTCGTCGTCTTTCTCCATTAAAGGCAGTGACGTGACATCTAACGGCACGATTCCTCCTATACTCTCCGTGGTGGAGTCTAAACTACTGGGGTCATTTATTTGGCTTTCAAATAATACTGGTGTATCTTGCGTGATCTGTGGTATTTTTTTGCCGTCATCCACCGGCCGCGCGCCGCGGCTGTCCAGGATTTCTGACATAGTGGTGGCGCGCGCAGTCTGCTCGTTATTTAACTCTAGAACGATCACGTTCCCCGCTGATTTCACGTCGCCCTCAGATTTCGAAGCTTGCAGCAACTGGTTCACGTTCTTTCCCATGATTATTTTCGACATGTCATTACCGTTTTTAGTAAACGTCAGCGCTTTGCCGATTGTCGCCCCTTTCTGGACCACTATAACCCCCTTACTACTCGTCGGCCTAACTATAGGATTTGTCAGTTTAGGAGTAGTAACAGGCGCCATGCCTTTCGCCGGAACTATGTCGGCTAAGTTGGCAGTTTTAATTGTTTCGACACCGAGTATTTTAGTGCTCGTTTTAGGCATCGCGCTAACGACAGTCGGCTTCGAAATCACAGTCACCGCCGGCTTCGAGGCTTGTGCAATCGACTGAGAACTGACAGGTACTAGCTTCATTGCTGTAGAGAGACCTTTAAAATGCAATAACGGCAATTGGCCCTCTCCCACTTGTTTCGTCCGCGCTTTTGCCGGTAGCACAACCATTTTTTGCCCAGACCTAGGATTCAGGACAACCGCCTTAGCAGAGACTTTCAAGTCTGTCGCCGGGAGCCCTTTAGGAGTGAGTGTTTCTGATGTTTTAGAAGATATGCTATTTGTACTGATTGGGGGGCCGTCTTTAGCCGGCGTGCTAACCGTAGATGTAATAATGTATTTCGAGTTTGCTGTGCTTTTGCTCTCACCAGGAGAGGGTTTTGAAACTACTACCATTTTTTCTGACACAACCTGCGAGGCCTGCGGGCGAGACTTGGGCAGCGAGCCGATGACTTTAGTCGCGATAATTTTCCCGCCAAGCGGCTTTTGAGCGGAGCTGGATGCGACAACAAGTTGTCGGTTCGAAAGCAACTTGATGCCGCCGCCTTCTGCGGGTTTCTGTACGATTTTCACTTCAGGCATTTGTACTTTTTTATCGTCACGCTTCTTGATGACGAATTGGCAGGGCTTGCCGCTGACCGTTTTAGATGTAGGGGTTTGAGCTTGCAAAACTGTGGGGTCGTCGAGATGCGGACTCTCGGGCACGCCAAGTTCGTGAGGGACCGTGGCCGGTTGGGTTAGCAGCTGCATGGTGGGGGAATCCGACATCATGCTGGATACTTTGGGCTTGATTTCGTCCATGTAGTCCTGCTTATGTTTGTTGCCTAATATAGACTGAGCGTAGCTGGCTTGGAAAGTGTTAGGAGGACCGGAATACTCGAGTGGCATGGTTGTAGGGTTGTACTGCTTGGTGGGGGAGGCGGGGATCTCCTTTTCCTTTTCCCTTTTTTGTGCCTTAGCTTGTGCTTTGCCTTTATGTCCGCGTTGTTTGTGAGCCGTGGGACGCGGCGTCTGCGTTTGATTTGATTTACTAGTGGACACTTTGCTCACTTGATTGTATGAGTGTTTCGACTGTCCAGACGATTTACCTGTGTGAATAAAATGTGGATCCTCATTTAATATTAGGTTAATAATGACTTATCTATAATTAAAAATAAACATATTGGAAAAAGTTTCTACATATTTTCTATAGAATAACATAATATCTTTATATGTTTTGCTATATAAAACATAATGAAAAATTTAAACATATGTATAAAATTAATTTAATATTTTAATTTTTTTTTTAAATTAATTGTTTTCCCTTAGCGGATGGAGAGGAGACAAGGCTCCGTGATTATTAAACTCAAAGGCAACATTTAGCAACGGGTAAACGAAAAGAAGAAAATATTATTATTATTTAATTTTTTTTAATGAAAAAGTGAGGCAATTGAGCATGTGGGTCAGTGACGTTAAGTGATCACCGCCGCCCATAAACAGATTGAAAGTTCCGATGTCTTATTGGTCCGGAAATACCGCTGCAGGCAGTTCGTTCCACAGTGTGGTATAAAGTTTCAAAACGTACGATGGTCGAACGCCAGTCTAAAATTATTACTAAAAGAATAAATCAAAATATTATTATTAAACATTAGGCCTATTTTTACAAACTTACTTGTGGCTGGCTGAGAGAACTTGGAGTATATCTGGGACAGGTTCAAGTGTTTCTGGTTGGTGTTGACGGGAATATTCCTCATGTTCTTGACTGGCGTGCCCCCGTCTTCTGGTATAGCGCCACCTTCGGGAATCTTCCGCTTTCGACTCGACAGCTCTGACTCCCACATCTAAAAGTGGTTAATATTGGAAATATATTCCAATATTATTTTTTTATCACGCTGATATTGTGAAATTAAATGTAATGTTACCAGTTACCAACTATTCACTTTTATAAGTGAAAACTGAAAATAGATTTAAAAGTTGAATTGTAGTCCTTAACTGTCTCATTTGTACACCGGATAAATTTTATCTTTAAAAAAATTGGAAATCTCATGTTCACTTACATGATCTTTTGAGAAATAAAGATTCTTAAACCTTAGTATGATAAAATGCAACAATTACAGAAGTGTGATAAAAACTGGGATTTGGTCAATTACCTATGTGAATAAATCAAATGACAGAGAATTTTAAAATAACATATGATATGAAATATATTAGTATTTTACTAAACCAGTTTCAAAATAAAAATCATGTTGTTTTTTTTATCATTTGCAGAGACTTTGTCAACTCACTGTGGGCTTGACCAAGTTCCTATAATTATCATATCCTTGCAACATTCGTAAACTCATACATTATTTATCATTTTAAAACAAAATTATTTTTAAACCAACATATATAATGTTAACCTTGTGGCCCAAAAAATAATGTTCAAATCACCAAGTTTTTTTTTAAATATAAATATTGTTGATATGAACAAAATATTTTATCAAGCTATTTAAACAAAATACTATAATTTTAAAAAATTAAAACGGTATCTATTTTATACAAATGTAACTAATTTCAACAATGGTTTACTGACTTTGATGGTCTGATCTTCCATAGCGACAGGTGGATATAATGTCTCGTCCATGGACTCATTTGACTGTGCAGCCTCAGCGGTCTCTCCTTCAGCATCTGCCAATTCTTCCTCATTGGTCTTGGGCGCCACCAGTTTTTCAGCCTCAAGTTTTTTCTGCAGTTCTTTGTTTTCTGCAGCAGTGGTCTCAGCTACTTTGTCCGCAATTTCTGTGTACATGGACTGCGGTACTCCTCGGGGCATTAGAGGCACCCTTCTGCGCCCTTCGCTGACCCATGCTAAGCCAGTGTTCGGGCCAGATAATCTGAATTGAAGAAATTACCCTTAAAATATTTGATTAAATGCATGCAACTTTTTTCTCAAATAAACTTTTTTCTAAAACTAACTTAAACCAACAAAATTTTAACCAGATTAATGTAATATGTTCTAGTAGATACAGAACCTACTTGTACATTTTTTTAAGTGAATGGTATTTTTTTTTATAAAATAATAAATATTTCCGAGATTCCCAATAAATAAGAATCTTTGGAATAAATAGTGTGTGATCAAAATAAATTAGTAACACAGTTATTAGTTTGTTATTATATTACAGATAATTTAAACAATTATACAACAATAGCTTTCCCCCTTTTATTTTAAGGATGAAAATATTTATATTAAAATGCTTAGATGGCTATGGACTTTTGCTTCTACTTCAAAAAAAAGAAAACTGACATTTCAAAATGATTAGGTTATCTGTCAAATAGTCAAATTTATATATTCTAAAATTTCAAACAATATTAAAAATTATCAATGAATTTTAATTTGATATCATAATGGGAAAGCAAAAATGGCAAATGGCATGTATATCTATGGGGCTAAGGCAATTCAGTATAACAATAGACTCAAAACAAACTTTAAAAAAATGGTTTATTATATACTATTTAATATGAATAAACCATTACTATTTCACTATTAGTACAAACGGAGCTAATTATATACCTATATACCCTTAACTTTCACAAGCTCTCAGCCATCTTTGACTTTTGGTCAGTGTTTAAAAATAAATCAAGAACTGTACTAATAAAATAACAAATGTACACTTACTGTTCTGCTATTGTAGCTAATAATTCGTCATTAGACACGCGGCGTGCCTCGGCGCTGTGCCGATCATGGCTTATATGCAAAACGGCGCGTAGTTCTTCAAGTAACTTTTTTCTGTTGTCTTCCAATGCTCCTTGTGCTCTGAACACACTGATCATATTCGAGTAGGCTTCCAATTCTATAAACAAACAATTAGGCTAAAATATTACATATTATTTCCCACATTCTTAACATGAACATTCCAAAAAAGAAATAAGATTTTGTAAAGAAAACTATAGGAGGGAAAATGTATGCCATTTCTTAGACTAAATATATACCGAGTCTGCGGAGCGTACGACGGCATTCATCGCGAGTTAAGTTAAGAAGCATAGGCCACATTTTCAAGCGTTGTAATATACACAATTAATACACTCGTTGATTATAGTAAATTAACCATATTTTATAAAATACTCAATTGGCAAATATCCATACTGTTTACTTCAAACGACAATTCGTTCATTTTTGACAGTAGAAGAAAGACGGCTTGAGTATTGGCTATGATTTTGGGTGACCAATTTACAACTATAAATTACCAACATAATGGAATGCGTTTAAATGGAAATGTAAGTATGATAATATTATGATCAAGTATGTACTGTTCCAATTACTAAAAATATATTATTACACAGATATATATAAACATACCTTAGTCTACAGAGTAACTTAACAGATCTGCGCTTACCTTATCAGTATATTAAATGTGCCTTTGCAATAATAAAACCTTCCTGCTCAAATTTCTTTGGTTGCCGTTTATTACTTATTTTGATCCTGAATTCATACTGTTATTGTAACGAATTGATTCTGATCTCCTCGTCATGTGGTTAATTTAGTTTACTATGCAACACTAAGCATAGTATACCATAGACACCAGTGTTTGAAGTTTTAAGTTTTTGGGGTAAGTTTTTAATATCGTGTAACATACTATTCGTTGCATAATTGTTTAATGAATTAAAATTGTATTTATTAATTAATTAATAAAAATAATAAATGAAATTTTGTATAGCAGTTAAGTTAAAAGTAATACATACATGGAACCACGTTTTTTAAGCTTCTTCCCGTCTACGGGAACGCTAAAATAAAAATTGAGCCACATATCTTTTAGTTAATGTTATTCATAAATGTCACATGAGTGTGAATGAAACAAAGGATTGTTGCTTGTTTTTATTATTTTTGAACGTGTCACTAAAACAAAAATAATTATTAAAAATAACTTCGACTGCATTTGCTAATGACTGACTAAAAAGGGGAAAACATGCTTTGTATATACTTTAAATAATTGCAGGCGGGACAAATTAGTAGATACAACGATGTCTCGTAAATTGGTTTGTTCCGCCTGCAATTATTGAAAATATATTCAAAGCTTGTTTTTACTGAGTATGTCAAAAACATACTGGCCCTTATGTTAATGTTTATGGTTCTTGTTTTATATATTTGGTATGTCATTGAGAAGGTAGTGACTTTTGTGGGAAAAATAAATCAATATGATCATCAACTGATGGTGTGTTTTTCCCTATATATAACAATGGTTCCATAACCATTGTTATATATGGGCCCATGCCCAGGAAGTCTCTAAAAAATTTGTGAACTTACTGTGAGTAATAAAATTATTGAAATAAACATTTAATTAGTTTCTATCGATATCAATAGGATGATTGTATCCAACATTAACAAAATCGGAACTAGTAACAACCTGCATAATTACGAAAAAAAATAGGGAACATTCATGATTTTTTTTTATTGCCTACATCCATCAATTACACCTTTATAACTTATAAAAANNAAAAATTGTTTTAATTAAAATGTCATGCTAATAAAGAGCCGAGAAAAAAAAATTGAGACCATTTTAAAAAATTTGCATATTCCCTATTGCTATTTAAGCCTGGCTTCCATGCTTTAGATAATGTTCCAAGTGAACGCTTTTAATTTTTATGTCAATGTCATGTTCAAATGTCATAACAAAACTCAACGTATTTCGATTTTAAACTTTGTAGTCTAAGTTGTATTTTTTTTTCTCTCTCATTAGTTTTTGTGTGTTTTGGATTAATTGCAATGACGGACGTAGATGAAATTATCGACTACATAAAGTCACTGAAAAAACGTTTCGACAAGGAATTATTTCAGAGTAAGATCGATGAATTGGCTTATGTAGTTGATAAGACAGGGCTGGATTACGACGACTTTCACACTCTTTTCAGAGTTTGGCTTAACTTATCTATACGTAAGTAATCTCGTCTCTTTATGTTTAATAATATCAAATAAACTGTAAATAAAAAAATAATATCAATTAAACATCTCTGACTTTTTTATTTTAGCCATAACAAAATGGGTAAGCTTGGGCGCCTGTTTGGTGCCCCCAGATATTGTGGAGGAGCGCACTGTTGAATATGCCTTCCGTTGGCTGCTTGCCAACTATGGAAACCAGACAAACTTTTCAAGAATAGGCTTTGTTCTTGACTGGTTAACAGGTAATAACAATATTTATTGCTCTATAACTAATTGGTGCCACAATAAATATTTAACTTTTTAAAAATTATTCCCAGCTGCAATGGACTGTGAATGTGTTGATATGCCTGCATTAGATTCTGGATATGAATTGTTCTATATAATGATGACCTATGAAATTTTGGTAAGGAAATATATTTTCATTGTATTGGAATGGCTTTGTGAAATTTTATCTTTTAGCTATTATAAAAATCAACTTTAACATTAATTTATTTTTGCAATTTATGGTTTATTGAGGAATAATATTGTTGGCAATATTTCAGACTGCACATGCTATAAAACTGGTGTACACATTGACTAAACCTGTTGATGTCACTAGACTGAGGGTGGTAGAACTACTTGATCATGCTAAAAAGAGGGAGTCCAAAAGGGTTATTTTTTTTTTTAATTTATATATATTTTTAGATTATAATATATTTTTTAATTTATTATTTAGAAGCTTAGGCCTCATTGAATTTGTTTATAACTCATGAAGAACTATACAGTACCTAAGTCAAATTTAATTATTTTATTAATAATATGTGTATAAATTGTATAGCATTTAATCATATTTTTAATTTAACAAACTGTAAAATAAATCTTTGTATCCTTTCTTCATTTGAATATTTGTCTGGGTATATAATTAATTTTATTACTAATATCTATACAACTAGCTTCATTGATTCTACTAATTTGCATTCATATGATAATTATAAATTACAGAATCTATTCAGGCAATTACAAGTGTTATTGGGCCTGTTCAAATCATACAAACCCGAGTGTGTGCCAGAGGACGTGCCTGCTATTTCTATTCACACTGCATTCAAAAAGATTAATCAGAATCTTCTCACAAGATTCAAGAGAAATCAGGTATTTTTACAAGCATTTACTTAGTTTTATCTACACATGTGTTCGCTTAAGTTCTAACACTGCAAAAGTAAAAAAATTCAGGAGATTAAAAAAAACGTGTTGTTTTATAAAGCGTGCGAGGAGCATTTTATAATTTTTATGACAATATATTAAAATAGATGGGATTGGCATTGCTTTAAATAATTGATTCTGATTGGGCCAAGAGGTTCGTTTTACAATCATCCATCAAATGACTGCAATACTCAAAATGATATTTCTTTGATTTCCGCAGTGTAAGAATAAATGACAATATGCTGTTTGGATGAAATAAAATGTTGCATGTGACTTTTGATCCACTTGGTTTCCTATACAAGCAAAGTTTAGCATACTTCTTCGGTTCTGATGACTTTATGACCAATCTGGAGTGTACTCAGGATTAGCTCCCAATGAGAGAACTCTAATGTTTAAAGACGGGTTTGTTTGTGTTACCTATGTAATACAAGCTACCATGTTTCTTAACAAAGTTTTCCCGTTGACAGTTAACGCTTGTGACAAAAATTAAATTTTTTATAAGAAACTTTGTTTAGTGCATCAACTTTGTCTATTTATTATGTTAACCAATAGTTTTGCAATCTGTATTGTTATGGCAATATACCATCAGGTTGAGAATGACAACTACCTAAAATCAATGATTATTAAAAAAAAATCAGAACAATAAATACATCATGCCTACCCGTATCTACTTCAATGAAAATTATAGCCATTTCGATTTTAAATGTTATAATTCTAATTACCAAATTTGTTTTCAAACATTTTTTCTTCAATAATTATATCATATTTTATTATGATATGTGAAATAGTTCTATTTATTATTATTTTAATTTTAGGCTAGAAGGAATTGCTTAAGCAAGGAAAGACATTATTTATCAAGGATGAATCCATTAAATTCTGTAAGTATTTTTATTTTTTTCTTAAAAAAACAAATAGTTTTAAATCTGGATCTATTGATAAGAAATTCAATATGTCGGTATATTATATCTACTGCCTATGCCAACTCTATTATATGCCTGTCGTCCACGGGTAAATTAGTATTCAATTTTTCAGTCAATTTTAATAAATAAATTTTTGGTTTCAGAAATGCTAAGGTTATAATTATAAGTTAAAATTTTGTTGTTATTTACATAACGGACGACAACTCCAATTTTATTTATTTGTATGTTGATTTTATTGATGTGTGTGTATTGATTACATGTGTTATTTTTAAGCACCGAGGCAGAAACAAGAAAGCTGAACCGTTAATACCCAATTTGGAGTTCTCTAATCTGGGTTCCAGACAGTACGCAGACAAAGAACCACAGAAGAATTATCTAGATTTCTCAGAGTGAGTAAAATGTTATCATGAAGAAAAACATTCTTTTGTTCCGTTTTTATTTATTTATTTTTTTATNNCCATACCACTACAAACATTCTTTTAGTTAGGTTTTTTAAATTTTTACAAAAGAACCCCAAGTAATTGAGACCTAAATAAAAAGTAGTCTATGTGTTACCTAATGCGCCTTATTTTACCCTCCAATAATTGACACGGTTTCAAGTTGCACACATTAAGACTTATTTTTCAAATACACGGTTCCGGAAATGAAACTTTGTCGAAATAATCATAATGGTTGTCATTTTGATTGAAGTGAGGACGGTATTTTGTTTGGTTTTGCTCAGAACTGTGAACCTAGTTCTTTATTGTTGATAGAAGACTAAACTGCTTGGATAAGTAAATGTCTATCTTTCTGATTCAGGCCGGTACCGCTGCTGCAGTACAGCCTGCTGCGGCGCACGTGCAGGCCGACGAGGCAGCGATCGTTGCTGCTCAACGGCACCGGCGTCGCCCTGCTCGCCGTCGCGCCCGACGAAGAACACGCCTTCCTGTCGCACGACTTGCAGCACTTGCTTACCTCGTGTTAGTATTTTGAGGGTCGATAATAATAATACATTTTGCCGGTAAAAGTATCTTATTTGACTCGTTTGTAATTTGGGTGATTATATATGTACATCATCTAAACGCGCGTTTAAATAACTATGTTGAACCCTTCTAAAGATGTGATAGTTTTACGGCAAATTGTACTAAAAAGCCGCACTGGTTTTGGGATATTTTGAATTCACGTTCCTAAAAAAAAAAACTATCTGATACTGATAAAAGAAAAAGATTATGCAGATAATAGATTAAAAAATGAAATAGGGAAAATACTCCAACCATGTGACAAGTGTTTAATGAAAAAAATATATGATAACATAATATTATATTCCTTGACAGGTTTCCTAGACGGATCTCCTCACAGCTACACAGAAAAGCAGGATTTTCTTCGTCGCTTGTCCACACTGCAAAATACACTATTGCAAGGATTGCCGGTCATCACTCGCTTTTTAGCTCAGTATCTGCCTCTGTGGAATGAAAAAGATTTCTTTTCCGAGGTACGTATAGTATAGATATTTGCACTATGGATTAAAAAAATTTATCCGGCTCATTTTAGCACAGGACAAAACGATCGAAGTGACTTTTTTTTAAATTTTTAATTATTTAAACAAAGCTGAAAAATTGACGTCTGTTATACAAATAGCTTTACTACCACTTCTAAACTCCATTGCAGGGGTTTCTTCATAGACGTCTATGTACAAAATTCCTATCTTATTATACGACAAATATATATTGTTATGACCGTTTCCTGCGGTTCTAGACAAAGACTACGTAATTCTACTTGCTGCAATCCCTACAGATCTCATGTTCCCTTTACAAAATACTCTTCACTATCCAGTTATGGGGATTAAACAAGGAAAGTCAAGATCACATTGTGTCAAATTCTCAAAATCACAAATGGATATGGGTCCTCCTAACGTCTCCTTTTTCAAGGAGGTCTAATGAATAACAGAACTGATTTTTGTGGTAGATATTGAACATGGTGGAATGGGTGAGCACTGAGAGCCCAGAGCAAATCTCTTGTATTGTGATGTCACTGTCACGCGTGTACCACCGAGCGCAACCGATGGAGCAGTGCGCTATACTGACATCTCTCTCTAACATGTACTCTAATATGGTGAGTTTATATGTCACTTTATTACGAGCCAAAGTTACACTATAAAATATGTATTAGTTTTATAAAAATGTTATGAGAAATAGACATTAAAAATAAACTACCTTAAATTTATGAAAGCTTTCTTTTACCAAGTTTTAGTGTTCCCTACCTAAAGTGTCATGCGAGGCACTTTTACATACTAAAAACAGTAATGTGAAGGTTGTATGAAAAAGGTCTATTTAAATGTTTCACAATGATATGCCTGAAAGCTATAAAGCAAGCTACAAGCTTATTCTCGTCTTGTGTAGGTGTTCTCCAGTGTTAAAGGCCGTCAACACTTTATGAGCATGAAGCCGGCTGCAGAAAACTTGGCTGTCGTTCTGCCCCGTGTGGCCGGCAGCATCAGTGAGCTGTGCAACAAGGCGGTGCAAGTTAGCCCGGGTAACTTAGTGTTTTATGTTTGAAAATATATTCCTTTCTATTTAAATTGTTTAGTTAATTTCAAGTTTACATAATACTTGTATTAATTTCTGAATTTGTTTGATTAACTGTTCTAATGTTAATTAGTATTTACACGGTTAACTCACGTTAACGCGACGCGGCTGTTCCTTGTGCACTGTACAAGCGAGTGCACAAGGAACAGCCGCGTCGCGACGTTCCTAGTACTTGCCCTAAAGATGGCCTTCTGAATAGGCTAAAACGGTCGTCGGTGTTACAGACTAAAATTAACGTTAGTTAGCCGTATAAACACTAATTATATCATCTCGCGTAACTTTCAATGTTCTAATGTTTTTGCATTTGTTTGATTAACAGTTCTAGTTGCTGTGCCCTTACAGGGCTCATGTCTGAGCTTAATGTACTCATTACATAAATGTACTAATTACCTGTTAACACATGAGATGCAATAAATAAATAAATAGATTCAAAGAACTAGAATCACAGTTCTGAACAAAATTAAAAAATATATATCATCTTCACTTCAATAAAGATGACAACTAATATGATTATTTCGACAAAGTTCCATTTCCAGAATCGTGTATTAGAAAATAAGTCTTAATGTGTGCAATTTGAAACCCAAGAGACTAGTTGAAGTCTGCCCTTTTAATATCATTTATAAGCGATAAGCAGTCTTTTGCAGAGGACACTTTTAGCAGGATCGCCAGTCTAGTTGTTTACCGTTCATCGATGTTTGTGTGTGACAGATGACATGCGAGTGGTGTACAGCACAGTGTTGGCGGCGGAGCGTATGACGCTGTCAGAAGTGAGGAACTGCGCTGCAGTGGGCGCGCTGCCGCGCTTGCTAACGCTCTCCGTACCGCTACTCACGCCATCTGCCGCTCTTATAGACAAGATGGCGGCGCTCATGATGTTGTGAGTATTGTTATATCGATATTTGTCGACCTTGTAAATTCCTTGCTGTGAAGCGCGAATAACACACGGTCCCGGCAAAAGCAGTAGGCGATTGACACCGTGTAGTTTTACTGGGTTCGAGTCCCGAATACCTGTCCGGCTTCCCGTTGGCCGGATATATGAGATGAGAGATTTCTGCATGTTAAAAAAAGCGGTAAGGTCCTTGACAATGTACCAAGAGGTGTGGAGTCGATTTTCGGTCAGTTTATGATGGAAAATGTCCTTTTTCTTGATTTACCTTTGTCTTGTATGTTTATCTATTTATGTATTTATTATAAACAAGTTATAACAGTTTGCAACAGGTTAAAATAAGATGACACC
Organism: Cactoblastis cactorum; assembly: GCA_020352625.1. Taxonomy (NCBI): domain Eukaryota; kingdom Metazoa; phylum Arthropoda; class Insecta; order Lepidoptera; family Pyralidae; genus Cactoblastis; species Cactoblastis cactorum. The sequence goes on along the minus strand of JADGIL010004712.1, from coordinate 12,951 downwards.
TGATCCTATGTCTGATTTGATACCGCCACCCCCAATGTGAGCAAAGGGTAATGCATATTCATTTAGTAAGGAAAGAACGAGATAGGAATATGTAGTGCGCGTTCTTAAAATAAAAACGTAAGCGACAGAACATTTATACAAATAAATAAGTATAATTACTAGGATAAAACTCTTTTGTGTCAATGTTGACTTTATCAAATTTTTTTTAAGTCAGAGGGAGGCGATCGGACTGGCGGGTCACGGGTTGTTAAGTGATCACCGCCGCCCATAGACAACTGCAACACCCGCGGGGTTACAGAAGCGTTGCCGGTCTATAAAACCCATTTGGGGAGGGCGGAGAAGTTGGGCCACCGGCTCTCCCTCTCACCAGACGGAGCATGACGGCTGATAGCCGCCATTCAGGCATTGGTCTTCTGTGGGAGTGTGGTACTTCCCCAGACGAGCCGGCCCATTCATGCTGCAGCTTAAAAAAGCAAGCAACAGTATATCGTGTATTCCTTTAGAGCATTCAATTTTTATGAATTTAAGTTGCTAATACAAAAAAAGGTTATCTCTAGGCTTTACAGATAACGAAATATATGTAGGTCCATGCATTCAATCAAATTAGCGTAAGAAGTCTTAAAACTTAAAAATAGTGTCAGTTATGATAAATAAAGGAAATAACAGGTTTATTTTTTGTACACAGGTACAAAAAGGTCCTCACAATAATGAAGTCTACAAACAAGATTTGCAAAGATCAGACCTACGTCGAACAAATTCAGACTCTGAAGAGTTACTCTTGTGACCTAGTCAGTTGTCTGTACCGCGAGGAAGCGATGAGCAGCCGACAGAACGGACTGGTATTTACGAAGCTCCCCCCACTCGTCGTCGATAAACTGTGCAGTCTGTTACCTGATGCAGACGCGAAGTTCAGTATTCGAAACCACATAGCGTTCGCGCCGTATACTTATATGCAGCTTCAAGCAATAGACCACCGTGATGCTGACAATAAATTGTGGTTTGAAGCGGTCGTAGACCAGGAGTTTGCTAACATGGGGATGTTTTTGAAGAAAGCGGTGCCAGAGTTGCGATAAATTTAAGTTTTTAATGTATTTTACTTATTGATACAATATTTTTAAGGTCTTTTTCAAAGTGAAATAAATGTAGGAGCTACCTTGATATATAAAAAGGGTATCGTCTTTATCTTGACATGATTGTTTTAAAAGCTATGTTTGCGATTTAGCTAATAGTAAAACACAGTAAATCATAAAGCCAAGGGCAAGAGAGAAGTAATGTGTGTTTTTTACAAGCTTTTATTTAGTTTTTCCTGTCCCGTTGTCTGTAATCAAATGCAAGTTAAATTTCACCCACTTCCTAGTAAATGACTTGATTTTTTCTCTTAGCTTTATTATAGTTACTTTCAACTATATTGGAACATTGATATTCTATATTTTTCAAGTTTGGACGAAAACCTAGTTTTGTCATATATGACTCTTCGTTTGAGAAGTTTATTTCATATTATATATTTGTGTACTGAGCAGCAGAGCAGCTTTCAAAGTTTCTTTTTTATTAGCTTTGTAAGCTGCTCTGATTGAGTGAAACGAAAAGTGCCTGATTATGACATGAAGATTATCGAAATTACAGATATGTATGTACAAATGAAAGAATTTGCTAATTACCTTGTCTTTTCATTCTACAATTTCAAAAAGTATTGTGATTGTTACTTAAAAGTTTGATTCCTAAAATACGAGTCTACATTTTTATTTTATTAATTCATTATATCATAAATCTTTATTGCACAGTCTCGGGAAGAGAATTCCAAAGTCTAACTGCTTGAATTTTGAAGCACCTATTCATAAAACCAGAGCGGTGAAGAGGCATACATAAGGATAAATTATCAGACGAACGAAGGGGACGAGAATGAGTAGAACTAAGGAAACTAAATTTAGATTTTAGATATAGTGGACATTGAGGATTGTTAAGTACAGAGTAAAGCATACAGAGAATTCTAGAATTTCGACGTGAAGGGATTGGCGACCACGCTAACTGAGAACGGAATGAAGAGATATGATCGTTTTGCATTTTTACAATGCGTTTTGTACCTAGTACCTTGCAGTTGCAAGCCAAAGATGACGCTTTGTAATTTAATTAAATTACTAATAATTTAGTTATTAATGCTCGCAATTTAATAAAATAGTGAGCATTGTAAATCTTATATAGATATGATTTTTAAATGTCTTTCGAAAATATTTTTCAGTTATTATAATGAATATTTTTTTTTTCAATAACAACATTAATTGTCCACCAAATATTTTTAATTGCTGAACAATTGGTTCAGAAAATAGAATCACCAATTTTAAAATATTGGTGATACTAATATAGTTTTTAGTTTTTTAATAATAGTTATTATAAGATAAATCATGTTTAAAATTATCAATTCTATCCTGTACGCTGCAGGAGTGAGCGACAATTGTAACGTATTTTACTGCCATTAAATTTTTAATAAACTTAATTAAGTTCATCTGCAGTTTTTTTTATTATAAGGATAATATCCCGATTCTCAAGTGTTGCAATGGATTAAAAATTGTCAATATTGATCAGGTCCACAGAGCATAGAATCCCTTTTATGCTCTGCGATCAGGTCGAACTTGGGCCTCCTGAGTTGCGGACAGCCATAATAAACATCACGCCACGGAGGTCAATATGATTATATTGACAGAATCAAAACTGAAAAAATTGGTATAACGATCCTTAAAACCCATCTCAGCGTTAAAATATCTTTAAAATTAAAAAAAATAATTTCTTTGGTACAAGCAAAAATTTTCGAGCAATTTATGGTTAATTTCATCCTGCCTACTAAGTGACAAATTAGCGTGATAGATATACGCCTAATTCGATTTCGCATAAAACTCTACTGTTTTTGCTGAAATCTCCCTTTTGGGAAAAATATTTGGGCGCCCTTAATTTCTGTGAAATTGATTAAATTATGCTCCGGTCGGGCTGTCCATCGAGATCGGGAAAGAAAACAAGGAATCAAAACAAGCGGCGGGGTATTTGGTTCCCCCATTAATTACTTCTTAAAAAGTAGGGCCCCCTGAGCGTTCGTCGAATTAATACAATATCATAATGTATCGCATTGTACTTTCGCTGATCTGCTCTGCTTTGCTCGGCCCCGAATAGGGTGACAATACATTTATATGAACGGTATAAAACGTTGATATCTATTTATTATTGAAATATTTTATAGGTTCTGAACATTTTAAAATGATTGGGATAGATTTCAGCGACTCTGATGTTTATAATACATCAATTGTTTTTTTCATTTGGTTGGACGTTTAGAAATGTCACAATGATATTTTCTACTTTTCATGATTGGTTATCGGGCATTTTATTAGTTGTATAATGAGCGTGTTTGTACCTATACCTAAATTCTTATACTTTTATAAAAACAAGACCAGTTGACGTGTCAGAAATCTCAGAATACAGATACGTCGTTACGTATCTACATCACGTCTTTAGCCCCTGCCGACGATGCCATCGGACCACGCTTAGCTGAATAGTGACCTAATTACTGGTGGAATGGATTTCCAGATATAATAACAGGTTGCTAACCCTATGAAATGATTCTCCAGTTAAAAGCCTTGATTGATTTTTACAATCTATACGGGAATTCTATGAATGAAAGTGCATTAAAATATAAAAACTAATAGTAGGTAGTTTTGGTTCTGTTAATCCAGTAATCTTAAAAGCTACCCTCTTTTGATCGTAAGTATTTATTTGACAAAAGTCTCATAACCTACAAGTTTATTAGCGCCGTTGATTTGCAAATACCCGGTGTACTGATTCGAATGGCTTTGTTGTTGTTTGGTTAATATCTTATGATGTAGTTGTGAAATAATATACCGACATAATTTAGTGGTTCTTTTTCCGTGTCATAGAATAATATATGTACTTGTTAGTGAAACGTGTATGTTGGTTTTGGACATCTCAGGAACTGCATTGCTGCTAAATAACGGATGAAGATTAAAAAGGTAAGTAGTATTTATTTTTCATAGGTTTTTTATGTTTTATTTCTTTTTTACGAAACAAATCTGTCGTTGGAATCATTGGCGGTTTCAGAATAACAACATTTCAATTCAACCCTTTTGGTACTTTTTTGGGACTTTATTTTATAGGAATAGTTACACGTAGATATATTGATGTAATTTAACAAAATTCCTGCGTATGATGCCATAAGCTTTATTATAAAATACTGGGACAGTGAAGTGGTTCTTATAAAGCATAATATATATTACTTAGATAACTAGTATAATATTTTCTGCGTTGGATAACTATTTATATTTTAATGTATTGCTACTACAGTATTGCTTATAGAAAAAATGTGTTCAGTTTACAGATGAATAAGAACTAAAGAATTTTATGATAATAAGCTGGCATTTTATTATATATGTAACTAACAGGAAACGTGTATTATGGAGGATATATTTATATCTACCAAGTATATTACCGTGTTTTTGTCCTTTTACTTTCATGTCGCTCATTTATGGTCTGTATAACCATATATTATATAATATTATACTAATATAAACTCAGATCATTTGAGTATAACTTACAAGCCTTTCATGTCGAAATGTTTTCCGTCTCGGCCAAAGTTTTGGTAGTACATTACTTTTCCAACCGATTCACACAATATCTTAACCAGATAAAAAGTAAGTAACACTACTCTGAAGTTCTTAAGTAAGTTGCGGCTAGTGAGTTACTTTTCTATTTCCTCTGTTACAAGCGCTCATATATTTTTCGTGGTCCGTTCGCAAGCATAAATTATGGACACCGTGGCTGGAGTCTGGCACGTCGCGGGGGTTGGGGGCACCCCCTCGCCCTCAGCTCAATGAGAAATGTTTCAGGGCCTTTTGTCCCTTATGCCCCTTTTTGCGACATCTTCAAGGATACTGTGTTAATCGGCCCCGGCTACACTTTTTGTACATTTTGCTAAGTTCTGAATAGGGAAAAAAACTGTTTTTTATGCGGATGTCATTCTGAGGCTTTCGTTTATGGTTGTTTTTGCCTCGTTCGTAGAAATTGGTTATTGTGACTGGACAGTGTGGGCAAAGTACGTTTCGCGAGGCCTCTGATAGTGTAAATAGAAGAGTTTATAAAAAAGATGCACTTAAAATTGCCGAAGGATTCTCTTATGTATTAATTTTAAATAATACCTTGTTGTTGTGTACTTTCGGATTTAAATTACTCACACCGCCTTACGCCACCTCTGCGATTGAACTTAACCAGATCTATGAATAATGCTATTTCATTTAAGAATGTAAGAAGTTAATGTCTAAAAAAAGTTTAATGGATTAAGTATAGATTTAACTTAAGCAGAACTATCTTTCATTTGCATAAAATGCCCTTTAATCTTCTTTATTTACCATACCTACCTACATGCATTGTTAAAGTATGACGAGGGTAAAACGAAACGTCAAGATCGAGACACTTAGGATAAGGGTGTTAGCCTGCACAACACAGTTATACAACTAAAGAGTCGAGATCCTATTCATAGGCGTGCCGTAGGTTAGGAAAATTAAACAGAAACCATCAACTGTGCATCAATTATATTGCTCTGAAAAATTTGACAACATAATATCGCGGTAGATACAGATTTAAAATATGATTTAAAATCTAAACTTTTCTTATCACTAACGAAATTTTCAAGACATAAGTACAAACTTATTAGATTATACAAACTAAGTGTGAATTGTGTCGTAACTTTCTAACCAAATATAATAACTATCCAGTATTTTTCGTGAGTTTGCGTGTCATTTAACAACGCATGGCGCATTCTCACGGCCCGGGTTTCTGGACAAAAATATGCGCAACTGGTAACAATTGATAGGAGGGTGCGAGCTGGGGAGGCGCTGTAGTTCAAACTCGAAGAACCCTTTGAACACAAACTATAGAGTGAAACAGAGATAACCTTTAAATTGTTTTTAATATTAATTTGATTGGCATAATTTTGTTCTCTATGCCAATCAAATTATTTATTGAATTTTTTGAAGTTGGATTAAATAGAGGATAAGGGCCAGAAGTTTTACGTTTTATGAATGTTCCGCTGAGGTAACAGGGTTGCTTTCGCTTTTTCCTTTGAAGAGCGTATACGGGCGATATCTTAGCGTCGTACGCGTGTTTACAGTACGCTGCGTGTGTCTTACTACGAGTCAAAAGTTCCTTCCGAGCACAGCGGAGCGGTAATAAGATGCGTTTATCTTTATTTTGTTTTACATCCTGGTGAATGCTTTGGAGTTTAGTAGCTTTGGTAGAGTCTGGCCCATAATTTTTCTTAACTCAATCACCTTTTCCATGGACGTTTTCCACGTTATAAGCTATATTATATAAATAAATTTTAATAACACTGATTTCATTTGAAAAGAAGGTTTAATAATACATAACATTATTTAAAAATACAATTTTCAGAACCAAGAAGTTTATTTCGTAAAAATCTTCTCAATAAACCTTCAAACATGTCCAATTATTTCTTGCGGTCGTTGGTCAGTGATGGGATGGATTTTATAAAAGTTAATCACGGGTAAGTATATGTTTGTAACCTGAATATTTTGTACATCGGGCCCCCACTTACTTTTTATCCCTACTAAAATCGAGAGTTGTTTCGCTCGAAGGTAACTATTGCTCCTATTCTCGCCAAATAGAAGGGTGGGTCTGATTTGCATAATATTTTTGGTTTTTAGCGGTCGAGGTCTGTAGGTAAGGAGCAGCGGATTGGAAGTTAGAGGCCTGCTATTACTCTTTGTTTTATTATGGGTTAAGTTAGTGGCTATTTGGTTCCATCATTTTTGATTTAGTATTGTCGTAATGTTTAACAATATTAAAAAAGTATGTTACGGAGATATCCGTAAAATACTTTTTTTTAAACACAAGAATTATACTTAATAGGGATTTTAATTACATTGTGGACTGGGGGAAAAAATAGTGTATTTCATTAACAATCCCTAGACTTTTTCCCCACAATTTATACTAGATTATATATACTAGAATATATATAGGAAATTGTATTATAAATATTTAGTAAGATAATGAAGTTCTAACCACTTTAAGAATGATCGCTTCGTTGCATTGATTTACTATACTATTTCAGTGTGTAAACTTAGTGAAACAGCCAAAAGAATGAATAATGGATGAGTGAGTGATTATACTGTTTCTGGCACACATTTAGAACCTAGCCACTGATCCAATAACATAGTATATGTAATGCATTATTTATTGTGTGCTAGCTATCATACATATGTATAAGAAGATTGTACCTAGTAGATCCAATCGATACTAATCGTTCAGCAGCTTTTCAGTGTATAGGTACAGGTCTCAATTTATTTCACACCTAAATCTGTAAAATATTTCGACATACGTATATTTGCACTTAGTTCCTTGCATTTAATTTCTTTCCCTCTAAGCCGTCGATCATATTAACGCAATTCGCCTCGTTATGAGAGTTGGAGTTACCTCTGATGAGTTTGCCTTCGTACACATCACTGACCTTGACTCACAGCTGCCAACCCGCACGGCAAAATAATGTGAGTTTCTGATTTTTGAAAAGAAAAATATTTACATATATTAAAGAAAAATATCGAAAACGTATGTTCTTAACTTATAAAATTCTGACATTTTGGTAAGTAAGACCAGTAAGAGAGATTTATCACAAAAACCATGCGATACGATGAAAGCACTAAAACATAAAATTTGATTTTATTCCACAGTATATCAACACGTAGATTAGGGACCGAGAGCTACATAAAGTATTCCGTCTTAATCTTGTCATCCAAACAAGATGCGGCGTTTCTCAAAAGATGAATCCCGACTACGTAATAGCTATTTAAACAGTGTACGTGTTTCCAAATGTCAAAGCCCTTCTAAACCTCGGAGATCTACAAACACGGGTGTTGAATCGTGTTACTGTCGGCGAGAGCTAGCCCGGCTGCTGTCTGTACCCGAATCGATAAAATTCGGGTCCGCGCCCCCGAGCGTCGCTATGGCAACGCGCCCCGAGTGCTCGCCACCCCACAGCATCTCTGAGAACACCGATGTTGACTTAGACGGATAGGGTAAGAGGCTTATTAATGGTTTTATGTTACTTTTGCGTCACCTACAAGAAAATTCAACAAATACCTTCAATTTTTGTTTTAAAATTTTTACCTCTATATTATTCATGAGTTTTATTTAATTCATAAAATCGATCGTACTTTTTCTTTTAAAAGTCATTGGAAAATGGGAAACGAGAGTTTGTAAATAATGCGCAGTGTTTTCTCGCTGCGAACGTGGCATCCGCCATCTTAGCAGACCGCGTGACGCCATTTCAAATTGTTTAATCGGCGTGTCAGCATTGCTTTTATCTCTAAATCATACTTGTCAGGCATCGTGCGCTTTATTTGATTACATAGGAGCTTACCTTTTATATTTTCCTTTTGCTTTGAAGAAAAATATTTTTACATGTTAAAATAGGTACTCGGATGTACTTAAAAGTATGATCTCAACGCAATATCTGACGAATACGTTTATTATAGAAAATAGGTTTTGTTAAGTGTATTTATTAGTTTTTGTTATTACTTTTTAGATAACAGATAAAGTTTCATAGGCCTCACTCAAAACAATTTGAATTAAATGCAGAAGGCCCTTAGATATCTCAGTAGGCAGGACATCGCAACCATTATTCATCATGCAATGAGTCGGTGAGTGATGTCGTATCAGTAGGTGATGTGGGGCGTCCCCCGCCCTTGTGTGCTAGGGAGCTAGTAGGTAGTGTTCGGGAGCCCGGCAGCCGGACCAGGGAGGGCGCAAACTTTGTCCTATCCGTAAAACTGTTTACCCAGAGCGAGCTTAAACATTTCTTTGTTGATCGGGATTACTTAGCGATGAATAAGTAAATTACATTTGAAGTGAATGCGATTTTATGTATTCCACGCATCTCAGACTGTGTGCATTATTGTGAAAGTAGCCTTATAAATTTCCGCTCAAAAGCGCGCGTCGAACTCGATACGGAAGCCCGAGATAAGTTCTTATTAATATTCCCGAGGCGCAGACTTAGTTCTTTTGTCTTTCTCGGCGGGAGGGTAAAAAATATGGAGAACGATGACAGAAGAATAACAAATTGAATTTAATAGCCTGAGGTAATTAATTATAAACCTAATACTTTATTTGGTTGACCATATTTTTATTTTTTTACATACTTTAATAATAAATGATTTAAGAACATTATACATTGCGAGAGTGTGTGTATTTTTTATCATTGGCAGCACTTTACAAAATATTCGTGTTCGTTTTGGATGATCATAAATGTTGAAAGATCATATTCCTTTTTAAACATGTAGATGTTTGATTTTTTACGCGTATTGTGATTTTTTACGCGTATTGTTATATGCTTAGAGGTATAGCTAAAAACAAAGTATGAGAATCATGCAGAATTGCGTCAAAAATGCAGATTCATTTTTAATTTTGTAGATCCAATCAGCTTCTCCAATTCTAGTTTTTTATCTAACTACTTTCCTAATATAATGCATCTTTTGTCAATTATGTACCTTCCGTATTCTGCGCGGCACGAAGGCAAGCAATAAAGAGGCAGAGACTGGCAACGAGCTGCATTTATACAGGTCCTATCGCTTTGTGCTTTATTTTGCCTTTACTCCTTTGTACGCTCCTTTATTGCTGTGAGCTAACACTAACAAGGTTTTTAATTATTTCCTCCATGCCACTTTCAGGCGTAACGCTTGCTTTGTATTGCTTCTCAGTTCGTATAACTTGCTAAGTATTCATTATTTTTTCATTATAATTATATTATAAATGTAAAAGTGTCTTTGTTTGTCCATATTTCATATTAAAACGAAGCGACTGATTAGTGTGATTTTTATGTAGGGATAGTTGAAGAACTGAAGAGTGTCATAGGTTTCATTTTGTCTCTTTTTATTATTTCCCCACCACCAAATTCGACGCAAGCGAAGCCGCGGACAAAACTAGTTTTTGATAAACGTAATAGATGATTTTATGTCAAAGCTGAAAATATATTTGTCTCTTATGTGATATCCCCAAATGAAGCAAAACATTACTTAATTTACTCATCATAAAAAATGGCTAAAACAAGCTTTTTCTTAAAGAACAATTTGTATAGACACTTAAAACAAATCTGTATTCACGTGTTTATTTTCCACGGAATCATTGTTTTAACATTTTATTCAACCACGAACGTAAAAAGCTCGTAAAATCGCAGCGAGGGGGAAGCCGGGGTGAGCAATCATGAATCTCCTGGTGATTTATGGAGCTGCGGATCTGCCGCGGCCTGCGGGAGGTGATACAGACTGCTTGAACTGGCGGGCTATCTCGATTTCTTCCTTTTTGGGTTGCCTTCACCTAACAGATCAGAACTCGATTGTTTTTGCTTCTATTGATTAATATTTGTAGATGCGTGAAGTAAGGTCATTGCACAATTATTGAGCGTACAATTGTATGAAAAAATATGGCTTATGTCATTTTAATTATGATTTTAATATCTTAAAAAATAATTTTAAAAGTTAAACAATTGTTTGTTCAAATTCATATGGATGTGATGTGGACGCTTTCAAAGATTTCAACCAATTAAAAAAATTAAGCTTAACGATTGGTACTTCATACATAAAAATATTTGAATTAACTCAGATACATACATGAACCTCAAAAAAATTAGTACTATTTATTGGGCAATTATAATGGGACAGCTAGTACTTATTAGGTAGTACTCGAATATTATATACTTAATATGTAAAGTTGTATGAGGGTTTAAAGGCAAATTTTAATAAAAAAATTAAAAAATACCTCGACACAATATAACAAAATAAAACACACACGTCAAACTTTAACACCCATTTTTTGTGTTGAGGGCTAAAGTAGGTAGATAGTAATTAACCGTCGAAATGGAAAAACGTGTAGAGAAATTCTTTTAGAAAAGGAGGGTGAAAGTCGATCCTTATTTACTTGTACCAATACATCGATATTTATATACATATATCAGGTATAATGCAAAAAAATACTGAATAAGATCCACCAAAAAAAATTATAAAGTAGAAAGTTTCATATTAAAATATTTTAGTAGATTGAATGAAGTGAAATTGTAGCCTCGAAAAACAACTAATTTTTTAAGTGGTATGGAGCCAC